>PVJL010010812.1:0-46746 GCA_004026885.1 Lyroderma lyra
ATTTACTTTCGCTAAGGTAACGCATATTTCCATTGTTAAACTGCACGTACTCAAACTGCATATATTGGTGATGGGAAATAAACTCGGGGCTTCAGCATCACTGAAGACCGACCGCATCAGCAGTCGTGTGAGTGTCTCTTTATTCATTCCCGCTCCCCCCTTCAGGTACTGATCGACTTGTGGCGGCTGGCCCGCCATACAGAACATTCCTTCCTTGGTAAAAAAAAAAATATCCCTCATGCACATCAAAACCTTGACGACACTGCTAGTACCTTACTCTGCTATCCTATTCCCAAATTTTTACTAAAAGAAATAGGACTAATGATAGGTAGCCTTGATCATGTGATTAATATGATCACGAGCATTATCATAGGTGGTGAATCAATATGCCTTTTAATAGCCCTATGACATAGAATTACCACAATTCCATTGTACACAGGTTGAAAAACAAAGCCCTCGCTAAGTTCTCACTTTGTTCTTTAATAGTATGGTCGCATATCTGATCATGCTCAATCAGTCCATGGGGTTTATCTTGAAAATAAATTTTATGCTATTGAGGCAACCTCTCCTATTGTGTATTTTTTTCTGAGCATCTACATACACAAAAGAGTGTGTACACACATATACCACACAGACACACACAGACACACACACACACACACACACACACACACACACACACACACACACAATGACTGCCCAACTGGAAGTACAAATAATACTCAAGAGGTAATTAGATGAACAAAATAAAGTGGTTGGAAGCAGCTCTGTCATTGTCCAGAAACATCTAGTTTCTGGGCATCATGTCTAATGCCCACAGATGGGAAGGGGAGATTCTCCAATTTGATGGGCTCAAAGAGTAAAGTTTCAAGGGGTTAGTCTGAACCAACATCATTCTTGAGCACCTGGAGAGAACAAAGTTTAATTTCTGTGTCTCCATTATGTGAGGCTCTCTAACTAGGAGCAGACACAGTCATCGTTGATACGTTTCAGGACAAAAGGCCTCAGCTTCCTTTGTAAAATAGTGTGAATAGGACCCAGTAACAGCAAGATTCTCACAGCCTGCAGAAGAGCCTGTTTTCACTTGTTCTTCATCAGGACACTGTGTTCTGTGTTCCTCACAAAAGCTTTCTCCTAGTTAGAGGTTTCTCAAAGGAGAGGGTATCTTGGAATTTAAGAGCCCTGGGTCATACAGAAATGATGGACAACACTAGAACATAGGCCCAGGAATCAGGGGGAAGACCAGCCTTGTTGAAGTCTCAGAGTTCTTATTTGAAAATGGGTGGAGTCATTGCTCAGGTTCATGTGAGGGCCTTTGTGAGTGAACTGAACACAGACATACAGTAGAAAAAAGTAACCCAGCCACTCCTGGGGTTTCTCATAATCACCTAGAGCCTCTAAGCCAAGCCCTTCACCCCCTGGTCTCTGGTGTACCAAAAGCCTTCAAAATCCCAGACAGGGGAGTGTATCTTGATTTAGGCATTCCTACCTGTATCTGAATACCAGAGTTGAAGACCAGGGGACAAACTGTCCCCATTATTAGATAAAAGAACATCTCTCACAAAGATTAGGCAAGGACTCCCTGGCAACATCAGAGTTCACATACAAACCTATACTATACCTTTAAGATAACCCCAAAAGGAAACTTTATTTTCTTATTGCAGAGATTGAATTTGCCTTTCTATTATATTAGGTTGAGTTTGTAAGATAAGAAATATTTTGAAACTACAACCTTGAGGGAGGAGGTGAAACTACACTAGTAAGCCTCATTTTGTGGCTTGGAAATTATTTTGGAGTGAAAGAACTTAAGAGTCCAGGGACTCTTAGGAAAGTAAAATCTGGTTGAAACAGATGGATATCTGGGATTACACTAGATTTAAAGTGGTATACTTTCTAGGATTTGATTTGGTTTTGATCTCTTTTGTTTTGTTTTAAGAAAGGTATGTTAAAGGAATTAATGTTTAAGAATCAAAAATTATCTTTATTTTTATTTTATAGAATACAGTTTCCCCAGCAAAGGGCAGAAGGCAGAGCTGCCTTAGTGCGCCTTTTGTTGGCCTCTCCCCAGGATGTATGCGCATAGCCTCCAAATGCAGTAGGAGATCAGAAACAAGAAACAAACAGCCCCCTCTTTCTCAAAACTTGACCCCCAGTGCCACCTAGTGTCTTCCCTACAGCAAGACACTATAAAAGCAATAATCTGGGCACTGAACATAACCCTCATGTCAAAGAGGAAGAACCCAGTGGAAAGGATGAATTCCTTAAAAACTAAAACTCCTCAGAAAGAACATGACATTTACCCAGAAGACAACTTCTTACAACAGGAAGGGTCTGATTTAAGTGACAGAGAATTTAAAGCAGCCATTCTAAAGGCTGTGAGAGAAAAGAAAACCTATTGGCAGAACACCATAGCTGAGGTAAATAACATAAAAGGATATAAATGACATAAAAAAGGAACTCTGTGAACTAAAAGAACAATTTAAAAAAGAAATTCAAAACATAAGAAAGATTGAGACAGAAATACGAGAAATAAATAATATGATAAAAGAAGTGAGAAATGAAATAACTGCCATAGGAAACAAGACCAACCAGATGGAAGAAAGAATTAGTGATCTTGAAGATCAGAACATGGAAACAGCTCAGAAAGAGGAAGAGATGGAATATAGAACCAAAAGGAATGAAAGAACTCTGCAAGAACTCTCCGACTCCATGAGACAAAACAACATCAGGATAATAGGAATAGAAGAGGGGGCAGAGCAATCTACAGAGAGCATACTCAAACAAATCGTAGATGAGAACTTTCCAAACCTATGGAAATATCTGGAACCCCAAGTTCAAGAAGAAAACAGGTCCCCCAGATACATAGACCCAAACAGACCTTCTCCAAGACACATGGTGCTAAAGATGTCCAAAACTAAAGACAAAGAAACAATTCTCAAGGAAGCCAAGGAAAAAAGAACTATGATATTTAGAGGAAAACCCATCAGGCTGGCATCAGATTTCTCAGCAGAAACTCTACAATCCAGGAGAGAGTGGACTCCAATATTCAAAAATTTAAAAGAGAGAAACTTCCAGCCAAGAATAAATTATCCAACAAAATTATCTTTCAGATATGAAGGTGGAATAAAGATCCTCTCAGACAAACAGCAGCTGATGGAATTTGCCAGCATGAGGGCAGCACTCCAAGAAATACTGAAGGAGGCTCTTCAGCCTGAAACAAAACATCAGGAGAAAGCAAACAAAGTTGGGGCAACAAGAAAGGAACAAAAACAAACAAACAAACAAACAAAAACAAAGAAAGAAATAAGTAATGGCCACAGGAAATCCTCACATATCGATCATCACTCTAAATGTCAATGGACTGAACTCACCAATAAAAAGAACCAGAGTAGCAGACTGGATTAAAAAACAGAATGCATCCATATGCTGTCTCCAAGAAACACACCTCAGCTGTAAGGACAAACACAGACTCAGAATGAAAAATGTGATACAATACTTTAAGCAAATGGTAACCAGAGAAAAGCAGGAGTGGCCATACTGATATCTGATGAAATAAACTTCAAGTTAAGGGGAGGGGGTGGGAGAGGAGGGGGGGAAGCTAAATATAAGGTGATGGAAAGAGAAGTCACATTCGGTGATGAACTTATTATACATCAAGTTGACAATGCACTGTAGAATTGTATGCCTAAAACCTATGTAATCCTTGCTATAGATGTCACCCCAATAAGTCTAACAATAAAAATTAATTAAAAAAAGATAGTAAAAGACAAAGATGGTCATTATATAATGATAAAAAGCACAATGCAACAAAGAAGAGTTGACACTAATCAACATATATGCTCCCAACCAGGATGCACCAAAATACACAAAGAAACTACTAACAGACTTGAATGGATAAACTGATGAATACACAATCCTAGTGGGAGACTTAAACACCCCACTAACAGCCATGAACAGATCATCTAAATAGAAATAAATAAGAAAATAACAGCTCTAAATGACACATTACAGCAATTGGACATAATTGACATTACAGGACACTTCATCCAGCAAAATGAGACTACACCTTTTCTAGTGCGCATGGAATATTTTCAAGAATAGACCACATGCTGGGACACAAAAGTAGCCTCAGCAAATTCAAGAAGATCAAAATCATACCAAGTGTATTCTCAGACCACAAATCACTTTGGGCTTTATTGACACTTTCCAAAGATAGTTGAAAGTAGAATAATATTTCTCTTTTGGCTGTTTGGTATCCTTTAGATAACACTAAGTATAAATATAAGATTTTCAATAGATTTATATGCAGTGGCTTAAGCTGTCTGTTAGGTTTTTTATATTAAATTTAATATTTTATTTTGGAAACTTTATAAATTATAAGTGAGATGTCACAATCATAAAGTGACAATATATACTAGTTTTCTCTATTTTTTAAAGTAATTTCTATAAATGATTCAGGTACATATATGTGTATACTTAAAATATCTTGTCAGGGAAGTCTTCCATCACCTGGAATCCAAATTTCCCCATTCTGTATGCTGGATTTTATTAAATTCATTTCAGTCACAATAATAATATCCTATGTACTTCCATCTTCAGATTTCTGTGTCCCATTAGAGAACTTTCTCCTCTTCTTCTTTTTTTTTTTTCAGCCCAATGTTATCTCTTTCAAGAGCTTGGTTGTTATTACAAATTGATAGAGGTATTTGTTGGGCATGAAAATAAGACCGGCTTTTAGTGGTTAGAAAAGAATGGTGATGGCAGTTTGACTGTTTCAGCTTGGCTTTGTGAAATTTGCATTTATTTCACAGTGATGATTTTTACACATATTTTAAGTACCCATAAATGTTTTGCCATTTTAACTCTAAATATAGTCAGTAGATTTTCCTTTTGTAAAGGGGAAATATTGCAAATGACAATATTTCATCTTTTCTTATTGGATGGACCTGGAGATCATCATGCTTAGTGAAATAAGCCAGACAGAAAAAACAAAGAACTGTATGACTTCACTCACATGTGGAATATAAAACTGAAAGCAAAGAAAAAAAGAAATGAACAAACAAATAACCCATGGACACAATCAATAGTTTAACGTTTATTTGGGGACGAGTGGGTTAAGGAGGGGAGAAAGGGGAGGGGGTGGGAGAGGAGGGGGAAAGCTAAATATAAGGTGATGGAAAGAGAAGTCACATTAGGTGGTGAACTTATTATACATCAAGTTGACAATGCACTGTAGAATTGTATGCCTGAAACCTTTGTAATCGTTGCTAACAGATGTCACCCCAATAAGTCTAACAATACAAATGAAAAAAAGGGCAAATCTTTGGTTTTTCACTATAAAATGGTACCATTTCATGTTTTTCTTAATAAAAATAATTCCACTCTACTATGATTTCCTTTGGGGCTTTGTACCAATGTCAGTGTTTGATCTCATTGTTAAAAATTTGGTAAGTTAAGATCCCAAAAGGAAACTTGCTTGTACTATAAAATATTCCTACCTGAAATTGAGCACTCTTGTTTATTGAGGGCCAAGTGCTTGATTCCTGTATTAATTCCTTGCTAGAAAGCCTCATATAGCTAAGCTTACTTTAACACTATGCTGGAGAAATTAATCAAGGTTTTTAATAAATTTTTATTTGTTAAATTTGATGAAATAACATTTAGGCTCAAAACCTGAGATGAAAGCAAATATTAGCATAATTACAATTTTTATTAGGTACTTTTTATAGTTAAATTTATTGGGGTGACATTGATTAGTATATATTACATAGGTCTAAGGTGCAGAATTCTATGTTACCTTCTCCACGTGTTGCATTCAGTATTCGTCACCCAGAATCAGTTCTCTTTTCATCTACAAGACAATTCTTACTGATTCTTTCTTTGAGTTAAAAACTCTGATTTGTAAATTGCTTTTCCAAAGAGGATATTGATTATTAGAGGAGTGTCAAATACACCTCTGCTCAAATACTATTTTAAAAATCATCTGCTCAGAAACTTCCACAGTAAAATTTTTCTTAAAAGAGGACAGTGATCTTGGTATTAATGAATTTTGGTATTCTCAGTTTAACATGTCATGGAGTCTCAATTTCTAACCACTATTAAAGAACCTCTATAATTACTGTTGAAGTAAGACATGCATAAAAAATATACCATATGTTTGAGCTCTTCTGTGATACAAAAATTTGCATATTTCACTTTTGTCTTTTTAAAAACAATATTTTGAATCCAAAATCAGGAAACATTCGAGAAGATATTGCAGTTCTTCAAGACAGGACATGGGGAGGACTGCAGATAAAACCGCCAGGGTTCCAGGTTATGAGCATAAGTCTGCTAGCTACCTGAGTTGTATCAATTGACTACAGTGAATTTCTGGTGAAATATCAAGTTTTTGTTAATGGTGGTCACTCATAGCTTTGCAATCCCATGCACTGTCCACAAAGAACATGGAGCAGGCTCCTGTATCTTTCTGTGTGGATCACTTTCTGGAAAGATTTCTTTGCTTATTGATCTTGAATGCTATGCAGTAGGGCCAGAGTGATGTAGAAAAGATCAGGCACTGTGATGTCATGGGGAAAAAACAAAACAGAACTGACAGTGCCAGTTAATGGTTGTTATTAATGTCAAGCTGGAATTTCATTTTATTAAACTGAATGAACCTTTATGAGAGCAGACAATCAAATTTTTGAAATCATCCTAGAAAAGGTGCTTCATTCCTTAATATCACTATGGTCACCTGCTGCGCTATCTGCGTTGTTCAAGGTGAGGTTCTGGTTGAATCACTCTGCCTGTCATGTTGAAAGACATCTTGGGTAATGTACTGCTCATATTGCTGGGCTGCTGGGGGTGTCTTTGCTGGTCATGTCCATGTTTGTTTGAGTGTCCGTGCTGGTCACATTGAGTGTCTGTTTGAGGTCTCTGTGCTGGTCAGATTGGCAGTCAGCTGGGATGCTCTGTGCTGGTCATGTTAGGAGTCTGTTGGGGATCTTTGTGCTTGTCAGGTTTAGGGTCTTACTTGGGTCTCTGTGCTGGTCAGGTTGAGCATTTGCTGGGGGTTCTTTTTGCCCACTCAGGTCAGAGGTCTGTCTGGTGTTTCAGTGCCTCTTCAATTTGAAAGTCTGCAAGGGGGCTGTATGCTGGTCACATTGGAAATATTTCAGAAATCCAAATGCTGGTTAGGTTGGGGGTCTGTTGGGGGTATCTGTGCTGAACATGTTTGAGGTCTGTTGGTGTCTCAGTGCTTATCAAAAGTGTCTCTGTGCTGGTCAGATTGGTGATCTTCTGAGATCTCTGTGCTGGTTAAGTTAGTTTTCTGTCTAGGATCTCTGTGCTTGACAGGTTTGGGTATGCAGGAGTTCTCTGTGCTGTTCTGGTTGGAGGTTGGCTCAAGGTTTCTTTGCTGGTCAGGTTTAGAGTCTGCTTGGTGTCTCCATGCTGGTGAGTTTGGGTGTCTGCTGGGAACCTCTGTGCTATTTGGCAAATGGGTCTTCTGCAAGTCTCTATACTGGTCATATTGAAAGTCTTCATGGGGTCTCTCTGGTGGTCCGATTGGTTGCCTGGGGACTCTGTGCTCGTCAGGTTAGGAGTCTGCTAGGAGACTCTGTTTCCAGTCACATTTGGAATCTGCCCAGGTACTATCCTGATCAGGTTTAGGGTCTGCTGGTGTGTTTCTGCTGGTCTCATGTGTTTCTGGGGTCTCTATTCTGGTTATGTTGGAGGTATCACTTAGGAACTCTATTCTAGTGAGTTTGGGACTCTCCTGGGGCTGTCTGTGATGGTCATGTTTGGGGTCTGTGTGGCTCTCTGTGATGGTAGGTTGGAGATCTGCCAGAAGTCTCTATGCTGGTCACTTGGATGTTCTGCTCAGGGTTATCTGTGCTGGTGAGGTTGGGGATGTGCTGGAGATCTTTGTGCCTCGTCAGGTTGGGGGTCTGCTTTGGGTATCTGTGCTGGTCTGTTTGGAGATTTGCTGGGGTCTCTCTGCAGGGCGTGTTAATGGATTTCTGGGTACTGTGTTTGTTAGGTTGGATTTCTGTTGGGGAACTATGTCCTGGTCAGGTTCCAGGTCTACAGGGTTCCCTGTGCATGTCATGTTGCATTTCTGCCTGAGTTAACTGTGTTTGTCAGTTTTGAAGTTGGTGGGTGATCTCTTTTCTGGTCAGGTTGGGATCAGTCAGGTATCTTTTTGCAGGGCATGTTAGGGTTCTGCTGGGGGCCTCTGTTCCCTCTCACATTTGAAATCTGCCTGAGATCTGCCCTCGTCACGTTTGGGGTCTGCTCTGGTCTCTCTGCTGGTCTCATGTGTGCCAGGGGTCTCTGTTCTGGTCAAATTAGAGATTTGCATTGGAGTCTCTGTGATGGTCAGTTTTGGGGTCTGCTGGGGCTCTCTGTGATGGTCAGGTTAGTAGACTCCACAGTACTGTGCTTATCAGGTTGGGTACCTGCTGCGGGTCTCTTTCCTGGTCAGGTTCCAGGTCTGCCAGGTTCCCTTTGCTTGTAATGTTGAGTTTTTGCCTGATGCCTCTGTGTTTGTCAAGTTTGAGGTCGATGGATTGTCTTAGTTCTGGTCAGGTTGAAGTCATTTGGGGCTCTGTGTACTGAACATGTTGGGGTTCTGTTGGGGGGTGTTACTTTTCAATCACATTTGGAATCTACATGGTCAGGTTGAGGGTTTGCGGGACCTCTCTGTGACGGTCAGTTTGGGTGTCAGTCAGGAGTCTCTATGCTGTTCATTTGGAGGTTCAGTCAGGGTTCTCTGTGCCGGTTCGAATGAAGGTGTGTTGGAGATCTTTGTGCGTGGTCAGGTTGGGAGTTTGTTTGGGGTGTCTGTGTTGGTTTGTTTAGAGGTTGGCTTGGGTCTCTCTGCTGCTCAGGTTAATGGACTGGTGAGTACTCTGCTTGTCAGGTGGGGTGTGTGTTGGGGGTCACTTTTCTGGCCAGGTCTGCAAGGTTCCCTGTGCTTGTTATGTTGAGTTTCTGCCTGAAGTCTCAGTGTTGGACAAGTTTGAGATCCGTGGAATATCTCTGTTCTCGTCAGGTTGGGATCTTCTGAGTGTTTCTATGCTGATTAGTTTGGCATCTTGCTGGGGTTCTCTGTCTTGGTCAGGTACATAGTCTTCTGAAGGGCTTTGTGCTGGTAAGGTTGGGGGTCTTCTTGGGGTCCCTGATTTGGACTGTTTTCAGGTCTGCCTGCAATTTCTGGCTGGTCACATTGGGAGTCCACTCAGAGCCTTTGTACTGATTCAGTTTCGGGGATTACCTGTGGTTTCTGGGCTAGTGAGGTTCTAGATTGCCTGGGGTCTTTGTGCTGGTCAATTTTGAGATCTGCATAAGGTCTCTGTGCCTGTCATGTTGGGGATCTACCTTGAGTCTCTGTGCTGGTCAGGTTGGGTGTCTGCCTGAGTTCTCTGTGGCTGGTCATGTTGAGAGTCTGCCCTGGGTATTTTTTTTTTTTTTTGGTATGTAGGTAGCTCCCTGACCGGGAATCGAACCCAGGCCGTGGCGCCGACAGCACCAGCGCTGAAGCCTTAAGTCACTACACCATCAGGGAACTCCCTGCCCTGGGTCTTTGGGCTGGTCTAGTTATGGTCTGCTGAGGGTTTATGTGCTGGACATGTCAGGGGTCTTCTGGATGTCTGTGTGTCTAGTAATGTAAGGGTCTCCCTGGGGTCTCTGTGTTAAAAAGGTTCGAAGCCTGATTTTATTTTCCTGCTGCTCAGGTTGGGAGAATTCTAGAACTGTTCTGCTCAGGTTCGAGTTCTGCAGGTAATTTCTTGCTGGTCAGGTTAGTACTCTACTGAAGGTCTTTGTGCTGGTCAAGTTGGGCGTCTGGCATGGGTGTCTGAGATTGTCAGAATTGGTGTTTGTCTGGGGAGTTTGTGTGGTTCAGGTTGTGGGTCTGCAGGAGTCTCTCTGCTAGTCAGAAAGCTCTGTACTTGGGCTATATATTCTGGTTGGATTTTAAGTCTGCTGGGGGTCTCTTTGCTTGTAATGTTGGGGGTCAGCCAGGGGTTTCTGTGATGTTTAGATTAGTAGTCATACTTAAATTTATGTGTCTGGTCATAGTAAGCATATGCCAGAGGTCTCGGTACTCAAGTTGAAGATCTGCCTGCGTACTGTGCTGCACAGGATAAGGATTTGCTGGGTTTCTCTGTGCTGATAAGGTTGACAGTCTGGTTGGATCTCTGCTGATGTTGTTAGGGAAATGGTAGAATACTGGTCTGGTTATGGAAAGGCTAGGGGTCCCTGTTCTCAGGTGAGGATTGGTTTTGGGTCAACGTGCTAATCAGGGTGAAGATCATCTAAAGGTCTCTATGCTGCTTTGATGGGGGTCTGCCTGGGCACCTAGTGCTGGTCAGGTTAGGAGTCTTCTGGAAATCTCTGACCTCAGTGAGCCTTTGGGGGCTGCCTTTGGTCTCTGTCCTGGTCATGTTTGGGCTCTGCTTGGGTCTCTGTGCTGGTCACAGAGATATCTGCCTGGGGACCCTATTTTGTAAGGTTGTAGGTCTATTGGGGTTCTGTGTGCTGTTCAAGTTTGGAATCTGTCAGGTGGATTTTGCTTGTCCAATTAAAGTCTGCTGGTGATTTTGTGCTGGTTATGTCATGTTTCTGCCTGAGGACTCTGTGCTAATAAGATTGAGGTTCTGCCTGGAGTCTGTTTGCTGGTCAAGATGGAGTCAAGCTGGGGACTCTGTGCCTGGTCAGGTTTCAGATATTCCTGAAGTCTCTCTACTGGTCAGGTTTGGTGTCTTCTTAGGATCTCTGTGCTGGCCTGATTTGGGTTCTGCTGGAGATAATTGTGTTAGTAAGTTTGGTGGTCTTTCTGGGGTCTCAATGACATGTAAGTTTGGATATTTCAGGGATCTCTGTGCTTTTCAGGTTGGGGGTTTGCATGGGGTCTCTGTGCCCAGTCCGGTTGAGGTTCTTCCTGGGGTCTTTGTGCTGGTGTATTTGAAAATGTGCTGCTGTCAATGTGGTGGTCACACTTTTTGTTTGCCATGGGTCTTTATATGTGTCATGTTGAAGGAATGCCTGCAAACACTGCTCATCAGTTTTGGGTCAGTTTTGGTCTCTTTCGTGGTCAGGTTGAAGGACTGATGGGGTAATTTGCCTATCAGGATATGGGTCTTCTGGGGATGTCTTTGGTGGTCAGGTTCCAGGTCTGCTTTTGTCTTTCTGCTTATCATGTTCAGTGTCTGCATGTGGTCACTATCCTGGTCAGGTTGAAGGTTAGCTGTGGGTCTCTGTACTAGTCAGGTTTTGAGTCTAATGGGGGTCTCTGAGCTGGTGAGTTTTGCAGTCTTCCTGGGGATTCTGTGCTGATCAGGTTAGGGTCTGTTGGGCATCTCTATTCCTAGTCACATTTGGAATCTGGAGTCTGTACTGGTTAACTTTCGGGTCTGCTGGTGTCTTTCTGCTGCTCTAGAAGGTGTCTGAGATTTCTGTTCTGGTCACCAGAACTCTGAATTGGAGGCTGGGTTCTGGTCATATTGGTGTTCTGCTATAGCTCTCTATGATGGTCAGGATTGGGGTCTTCTAGTGCTCTCTGTGGTGGTCAGGTTGAGAGTTTGTTTGGAGGCTCTATGATGATCATTTAGGGGTTCTGTGAGGGCTATGTCTGCTGTGTAGGATGGGGATATGCTTGAGAACGTTTTGCCTAGTCAGTTTGGGTGTCTGCTTGGTGTATCTGTACTAGTCTGTTTGGGGATTCACTGGGACTTTCTGCTGGTCAGATTAATGGACTGCTGGGTACTATGCTTGTCATTTCGGGTGTTTGCTGGGAGTCTTCTTCCTGTTCAGGTTTCAGGTCTGCAGGGTTCCCTGTGCTCGTCATGTTGAGTTTATGCCTCAGGTCTCTGTGTTGACAAAGTTTGAGGTCACTGGGGGGCCTCTGTTCTGGTCAGGTTGGGATCAGCTAGGGATTTCTGTGGTTGACAGGTTGGAGTTCTCGATATCTTTATTCTGGTAAGGTAGACACCCTCTGAGATTTTTCTGTGCTGATTAGTTTGGTGTCCTTCTGGACTTCTCTGTTCTGGTCAGGTTTGGGGTCTCCTGAGTGTCTATGTGTTGATCAGTTTGGGGACCTTTCTGGGATCTGTGTGATCATGAGTTTGGAGGTCTGCCCTGGGTCTCTGTGCTGGTGAGGTTGTGTTGAGAGTCTGCCTTGAATCTTTGTGCTGGTCTTCTCATGGATTTGCCAGCGATTTATGTGCTGGTCTTGTCAGGGGTCTTCTGGGTGTGTGTTGCCCAGTAATAATAAGTGACTGCCTGGGGTCTCTGTGCTGTTCATGTCGGGTGTCCTCCTAAGTTTTCTGTGGCTGGTCATATTAAGAGTTTTCCTTGGGTTTTTGTGCAGGTCTCCTTATAGTTATGGATCTTCCAGGGGTTTATGTGCTTGTTATGTCATGGGTCTTCTTGGTATCTCTGTACTGAGCATGATAAGGGTCTGTCTGGCGTCTCCGTATTGGTCTGGTTTGAAATCTGGTTTGATATTCCTGCTGCTCAGATTGGGGGACTTCTGGGTCCTCGTCTGTTCATATTGGGTTCTTATGGTGATTACTTGTTGGTCAGGTTGAAGGTCTAAGTGGTGTCTCTGGGCTGGTCAGGTTGGGGGTCCGCCAGAATGTCTGTGCTGCTCAAAATTGTTTGTCTGGGGAGTCTGTGCTGGTCAGGTTGAGGGTGTTCTGGGGTCTCAGTGCTGGACATTGGGCTCTCTGACTTGCTTCTTCATTCTGGTGAGGTTTAATGTCTGCTGAGGGACTCTGGGCTGGTCAGGTTGTGGATCTGCCAGGAGTCTCTGTGATGGTCAGGTAATAGGTGATACTGGGATTTATGTGCTAGTCATGTTAAGGTTATGCCAGGGGTCTCTGTGATGTGCAGGTTGGAGGCCTGCCTGGCTTTTCTGCTGCACAGGTTAAGGGCCTGCTGGGAGTTTCTGTGCTGGTCAGGTTGGTAGTCTGGTTGAATCTCTGCTGGTGTTTTTGGAAAAATGGTAGGGTACTCTGATCAGGTTAGGGATCAACAGGTTGTCTCTTTGCTTTTCATGTTCCAGGTCTGTTATTGTCTGTGACCATCATGTTAAGTGTATGCCTTGATCTCTGTGCTGGTCAGGTTCAGGGAGGCTAGGGTCTCTGTTCCCACTCAGGTAAGGACCAGCCATGGTTCTATGTGCTAGTCAGGTTGGAGGTCATCTCAAGGTCCTTGTGCTGGTCAGATAGGGGTCTGCCTGGTGACTTAGTTCTGATATGTTTAGGGGTTTTCTGGGGATCACTGTGTGGTGTGAGGTTCTAATGATGTCTTTGGTCTCTGTCCTGGTCATATTAGGGCTCTGCTTGTGTCTCTGTGCTGGTAACAGAAATATTGGACTGGGCACACTATTTTGGCAAAGTTGCAGGTCTGCTGTGAGTCTGTGTGCTGTTCAGGTTGGGGATCTGTCAAGTTTTCCTTTGCTAGTTCAGTTGGGGTTCTCAGTAGGTGTCTTTACTGGCCAAGTGTTTTTTTTTTTTTTTCTGCCTAGGGTCTCTGTACTGGTCAGATTGGGGTCTGCAGGGTATCTGTGGGCTGTTCAGGATGGGGTCTCTATGTCTGTCTGGTCAGGTTAGAGGTTCACCTAAGGTCTTTGTGCTGATCAGATTGGGGATCTGTCTGGGATCTCCACACTCATGTATTTTAAAGTCTGCTGGTGTCTCTGTGGTGGTCACACTTAGTGTCTGGCTAGGGTCGCTATGGTGATCATGTTGAAGTATGCCTGGGGACACAGTCCTGGTCAGGTTGGGGCCTCTTCTAAACTCTCTACTGGGTCTACGGCCATACCACCCTGAACACACCCGATCTCGTCTAAACTCTCTACTGGTAATGTTTGCTTACTGATGGGGTACTGTGCTTATTTGGTTGGGGGTCACATATGGGTGTCTTTGCTGGTCGGGTCTGCTGGGGTCTCTGTGCTTGTCATGTTGAGTGTCTGCCTGAAGTCTTTGTCTTGATAGGTTGGATGTTGGCTATGGGTCTCTGGGCTGGTGTGGAATTGAGACTGTTGTGGGTCACTTTGCTGGTGAGTTCTGGAGTATGTTGGAAATTTAAGCCTAGGGGTCATCTGGAGGGCTCTCTGCTGGTCAGGTGGAGGTCTGCATTGGTTTTTTTTGCTGGCCAGATTTGTTTATTGCCTGAGGACACTTTGCTGTTTAAGATAAAGGTCTGTGGGGGTGTTTTGGTTCTTAGTCATATTTGAAATCTGCCTTGGCTCAGTCCTGGTCAGGTTTGGGGTCTGCTGGGATGTTTCTAATGGACTCGTTTGTGCCTGGGTTTTCTGGTTTGGTCTCTTTGGATGTCTGCATTGGGGGTTCTGCTCTGTCCAGGTTGGGGGTCAGCTGGGGCTGTCTGTGATGGTCAGTTTTGGGGTTTGCTGGGGCTCTCTTTGATAGTCACATTGAGGGTCTAACAGGAGTCTCCATGCTGGCCATTTTTGAGTTCTGTTAAGAATCTCTGTGCGGGGAGTTCCCTGATGGTGTAGTGGCTTAAGGCTTCGGCATTGGTGCTGTCAGTGCTGCGGCCTGGGTTCGATTCCCAGTCAGGGAGCTACCCACATACCAAAAAGCAAAAAAAAAAAAAAAAAAAAAAGAATCTCTGTGCGGATTAAAATGGACATGTGCTGAATATCTTTGTGCCTTGTCAGGTTGGGGGTCTTTGTAGGCATTCAATATGTGGGTTTCCCTGGGTTTTCTGTGATGGTGAGGTTGGAGATTTCTTGGGGTCTCTGTGCAGGTACACTGGGAGTCTGATTTGGGTATCTGTTCTGGCCTATTTGGAGATATGCTATAGTTGAAATACTGGTCATTTAGTGGACTGCTGAGTATGGTGCTTGTCGGATGTATGCTGGGGGTCTCTTACCTGGTCAGGTTCCAGGTAGCCAATGGTCTTTATACATGTCATGTTAAATTTCTACCTGAGGTTTTTGTGTTGTTCAAGTTTAAGGTTGGTTTGTGGTTTCTTTTCTGATTTGTTGGGTTCAATGGGAGGTGTTGGTGCTTGGTAGGTTGGGGTTATGATGGGGTATCTTTCTTCCCAGTCATATTTGGAATCTACCTGGAATCTGTCCTGGTCAGGTTCAAGGTCTTCTGGTGTCTCTCTGCTGGTCACATTAAAGAACTGCTTTTAGTCACATTTGGAATCTGCTTTGTGTCCTCTCTTCTGGTCAGATTGTGGCCTGGTGGGGCTTTCTGTGATAGACAGTTGTGGGATCTGCTGGGGCTCTATGTGATGTTCAGACTGGGTGTCTTCTTAGACTCTCTATGCTGGTCATTTGAAAGTTCTGTCTAGGTTCTCTGTGGTGGTTGAAATGGGGATGTTTTGTAGATCCTTGTTCCTAGTCAGGTCTGGGTTCTTCTTTGGGTATTTGTTCTGGTCTGTTTCAAAATTTACTGAGTTTTCTCGGCTGCTTAGTTTAATCTATTGTTAGGTACTTTACTTGTCCAGTTGGGTGTCTTCTGAGGGTTATTTCTCTGGTTGTGTTACAGGTCTGCATTTCAACCTGTGCTAGTCATGTTGAGTTTCTTCCTGAGGACTCTGTGTTGGTCAAGTTTGAAGTTGGTTGTGGGTCTTTGTTCTGGTCATGTTGGGATCAGTCAGGGGTCTCTGTGCTGGGCTGGTTAGGGTTCTTCTGCTCAGGATCTTTGCACTGGTCAAGATTGGGTCTTCTGGAAATTTCTGTGCTGATTATTTTAATGTCCTATTAGTGTTCTATGTTCTGGTTAGATTTGGGGTCTTCTGGAGGTCTTTGTGCTGCTCAGGTTGAAGGTCTGCCTGGGTACTCTGTGGTCATGAGATTGAAGATCTGTCAAGGGTCACTGTGCTGGTCAATATTGAAATCCACACGTTGATTCTCTGATGGTCAGTTGGCTCTCTTTTTAACATCTTTGTACCCAATCCCATGGAGGTTTACGTTGAGTTTCTGTGTTGGTGGCGTTGGAAATTTCCTGATATGTCTATGCTACTCAGTTTTGAGGTCTGCCCAGGGTCTCTGTGCTTGTCATTTTAAGAGTCTGTGTTTGGTCTCTGTGCTGGCCAAGTGAAGGGTTACACTGGTATTTAAGTTCCCAGGCATGTTGAGAATCTGCCCTGTGTCTCAGTGCTAGTCTTGTTATGGACCTGCCAGGAGTGTTTGTGGTGGTCATGTCCAGGGTCTTCTAGTTCTTTGTGTCCCAAGTAATGATTAGGAACTTCCTTGGGTCTCTGAGATGGTCACATTGAATGTTTTCTTTGATCTTCCTGGTGCCCAGGATTGGGGACTTCTGGGGATTCTTCAGGTTAAGTTGTAGTTCTCGTGATTACTTATGGCTGAGTTGGAGGACTACTAGGGTTCTCTGTGATCATCAGGTTTGGATTCTGCAAGTGTATCTCTACCAGTCAGAATTGTTTGTCTGGGGATTCTGTACTGATCAGATTGGGGGTCTGTGGCAGTTTCTCTGTATGCCACAGGGTTCTTTGCTTGGGTTCTCTGTTCTGGTTATGTTTGATGTATGCTGGGGGTCTCTGTATTGGTCAGGTTGGGTGTCTTCCACGGATCTCTGTGATGGTCATAGTAGGCGATACCTGGGATTTATTTGACCTGTCATGTTATGGGTATGCTAGTGGTGTCTGTGCTGCTCAGGCTGGAAGTCTGCCCAGGTTCTCTGCTGTACTGCTTGAGGGTTAGCTGGGAGTCACTATGCTGATCAGGTTGGGGTTCAGGTTGGATCTCTGCTGGCGATGTTGGGGAAATGGTAGCATACTGTGCTGGTTAGGTTGACTGTTAACATGGGTCTCATTTCATCTCAGGTTCAAGGTGTTCTAGAGATTATCAGGTTAAGTTTGTGTCTGGTACTCACTGCTGGCCAGGCTACAGAGAGTCTAGAAGTCAGTGTTCCCAGTCAGGTCAGGTTTGACCAGTGGTTTCTGTGGGAGTCAGATTGGATATCACCACAGAATCTATCTACTGGTCAGTTTGGGAGTCATCCTGAGAACTTAGTGCTGGTCTGGATTGGTGTCTTCTGGGCATTTCTGTACTCAAAGTGTGTTGGGAGTAGCCTTTGGTTTATCTTCAGGTCATGTTTGAAATCTGCTTAGATATTTGTGCTGGCCACAGAAATATCTGCCTGAGGATTCAGTTTTGGTTAGGTTATAGTCTTCTTGGGGTCTATGGGCAGTTCAGCTTGTGAATCCATCAGGTGTGTTTTGCTCATCCAGTTGAGTTTCTACTGGTGGTGTTGTGCTTGTCATGTTGTGTTTCTTTCTGACTTGTCTGTTCTTGTCATATTGGGGATCTGCAGGTAGTCTGTGCTGGTCAAGATTAGCCTGGTGTCTCTGTGCTATTAACCTTCGATGTCTCTCTTGGGTCTCTGTGCTGGCAACATTTGAGGTTGGCTGAGGTAATTATGTTGGTAAGGTTGGTGGTGGTCCTGGGATGTCTAGGGCATGTGAACTTGGGGTTTTCAGAGGTCTCTCAGCTTGACAGGGTTAGGGGTCTGCTTGGGGTCCCTTTGCTGGTTATTTTTTAGGTTTCCTGGAAGTTTCTGAGCTACTCAGCTTAGACGTATCTTGAGTGTTTTAATGCTGGTTATGTTGGAGGTTTACATAGGATCTCTCTGCTGGTCAAATTATTTGTCTGTCTGAGGACTCTGTGCTGGTCACGTGAGAGGTCTGCAGCAGGTCTCCGTTTTCAGTAACATTTTGAATCTGCCTAAGATCTGTGCTGATCAGGTTCAGGGTCTGCTGTTGTCTTTCTTGTGGGTTCATGTGTTCCTGGGGTGTCTGTTGTCTTCATGATGAAATTCTGCATTAAGGGCTCTGTTCAGGTTAGTTGGGGATCTGCTGTCCCTGCATTTGATGATCATGTTTGGGGTCTACCAGGAGACTCTATGCTGGTCATTTGGGGGTTCTATTAGGGTTCTCTCTGTTAGGATTGCGATGTGCTGGAAATCATTTTGCCTCGCCAGGTTAGAGGTTTGCTTTATGTATCTGTGCTGGCCTGTTTGGAGATTTGCAGAGGCAGCACTTCTCATGAGGTTAATGGACTGCTTTTTATTGTGCTTGTCAGGTCGGGATTATGCTGGGCGTCTCATTCCTGGTCAGGTTCCAGGTCTGCAGGGGTTCTGTGCTTTTCATGTTGAGTTTCTTTCTATGGTCTCTGTCAGTCAAGTTTGAGCTCAGTGCATACTCTCTTTAATAGTCAGGTTGGGACCAATCGGGGGGTCTCTCTGCTAGGCAGGTTGGTGATCTGCTGGCTGTCTCTGTTCCCAGTCATATTTGAAATGTCCCTGGCATCAGTCCTAGTCAGGTTTTGTGTCTGCTTGTGTTTCTTTGCTGGTTTTGAGTGTGCCTGGGGTCTGTGTCTTGGTCACCAAGTCTGCATTGTTGGTTCTCTTCTAGTCAGATTGAAGTTTGCTGGGGCTCTCTTTGATGGTCAAAGTGGGGTCTCCACGAATTCTCTATGCTGGTCATTTGGGGATTCTGTTAAGGTACTTTGTGCTGCTTGTGATGGGGATATGCTAGAGATCGTTTTGTCTGTTCAGCTAGGGTTTCTGCTTGGGTTATCTGTGCTGGTCTGTTTAGAAATTTGCTAGGTTCTCTTTTCTGCTCTGGTTAATGTACTGTTCGGTACTGTATTTGACAGGTTGAGTGTCATCTGGGTGTCTCTTTCATACTTAGGATCCAGGTCTGCATGTGTCCCTGGGCATGACATGACGAGTTCCTTCGTGATGTCTCTGTGTTGATCCACTGTGAGGTTAGCTGCAGTTCTCTGTTTTGGTCAGGTCAGCATCAGGCAGGTGTCTCTGTGCTGAGTAGCTTTGGGTTCTACTCAGGGTTTCTCTATGGCTCAGGTTGAGGTCTTCTAGGAATTTTTGTGTTGATTAATTTCAGGTCCTGCTGGGTTTCTCTGTTCTGATTAAGTTTGGGGTCTCCTGGTGGACAATGTGCTGGTCAGGTTGGGGGTCTTCCTGGGGCCTCTGTTTTCCTGAGTTTGCAGATATGCTTAGGGAGTCTGTGCTGGGTAGTGTTGAGGTCTTCATGGGTTTTCTGTGCTGGTCAGTTTGGCTGTCTGCTCAGGGTTTTTGTACCCCGTCAGCTTGGGAATTTATCATAGGTCTCTGTGCTGGTGAAATTGGAGGTTGCCTGGGGTCTTTTTGCTGGTTAGATTTGAGGCCTCCTTTGGGTCTCTTCTTGTCATGTTGGGGGTCTGCCTTGGTTCTCTGAGCTAGTCAGGTTAGCGGTCATACTGGAATTTATGTGCCTGGTCATGTTCAAAGTCCATCTTGCGTCTCTGTGCTGGTCTGGTTATGGGCCTGCCAGATGTTTATGTACTGGTCATGCCACGGGTCTTCTGCATGTCTCTGTGCTTAGTAATGATAAGGGTCTGACTGTGCTGGTCAGGTTGTAGCTATGGTATGATCTTCCTGGTCCTAAACTAGAAGAACTTCTGGGTGCTCTCTGGTCAGGTTAGGGTTTTCCTGGATATTTCTTACTGGTAAAGTTAGAGGTCTACTGAGGGTTTCTGTTCTTGCCAGGTTATGGGTCTGTCAGGTACATCATTCCAGGTCAGAATTGGTATTTGTCTAGGAAGTCAGTGCTGGTCAAATTGTGGTCTGCTGAGGGTCCCTGTGCTGGTCATGTTTGAAGTCTACTGGTAGTCTCTTTGCTGGTGAGTTTTGGGGTCTTCTGGCAGGTTGTACAGTACTCATCTTAGGGGTCTTCTGGGGATCTTTGTACTCTCATGTTGGAGGACTGCATGTGGTCTCTGTGCTAATGCAATTAGTTGTCTAACTGGGGACTCTATGCTGGTTACACTAGGGGTCTGTTGGAGGGCTCTGCTTTCATTCACATTTGGAATCTGCCTGAGGTTTGTTCTGGTTATGTTTGGGCTCTGCTGGTGTTTTTCTGCTGGTGTTGTTTGTGCCTGGGTTCACTGTACTGGTCAAAATGCATTATCAGATCTGTTCTGTGCAGGTTGGTGTTCTGCTGGGCTCCCTGTGATGGTCAGGTTTGGGATGTGCTGGGCTTCTCTGGATGCTCAGTTTGTGTGCCTGCCAGGAGTCTGTATGCTGGTCATTTGAATGTTCTGTCTGGATTCTCTGTGATGGTTGAAATGAGGATGTTTTTTAGATCCTTGTGCCTGGTCAGGTCTGATGTCTTCTTTGAGTATTTGTTCTGGTCTGTTTAGAAATTTGCTGGGTTCTCTC
Source organism: Lyroderma lyra (assembly GCA_004026885.1). Lineage (NCBI taxonomy): Eukaryota > Metazoa > Chordata > Mammalia > Chiroptera > Megadermatidae > Lyroderma > Lyroderma lyra. Next base: position 20,208 of record PVJL010010812.1, read on the forward strand.
ACATGCTCAGGTTAATATATATTTAGGGACTTTACTTGTCCAGCTGAAGGTCTTCCAAAAGTCACTTTTCTGGTCGTGTTGCAGGTCTCAATTTCAACCTGTGCTAGTCATGTTGAGTTCCTGAGGACTCTGTGTTGGTCAAGTTTAAAGTTGGTTGTGAATCTCTGTATTGGTCATGTTGGGATCAGTCAGAGATCCCTCTTGCTGGGCTGGTTAGGGTTCTGCTCTGGGTCTCTGCACTGGTCAGGTTCAGGTCTTCAAGAAGTTTCTGTGCTGATTAGTTTAATGTCCTGCTGGCATTCTATGTTCTGGTTAAATTTTGGGTCTTTTGGTGGTCTTTATGCTGCTCAGGTTGAGGGTCTGCCTGGGGCCTCTGTGGTCATGAGTTTGAATTTCTTCCCAGGGTCTCTGTGCTGGTCAATATTGAGACCAACATGGTGTTTCTCTGCTGGTCAATTTGGCTCTCTGTTTAAAATCTTTGTACCCAATCACATGGGGGTTTACACTGAGTATCTGTGCTGGTGATCTTGGAGATTCCTTAGTGTCTCTGTGCTGATCAGTTTTGAGGTCTGTTCGGAGTCTCTGTGCTTGGCATTTTAAGAGTCTCTAGGCCAGGCAGCTGAAGGTTTTTCCTGGTATTTATGTGCCTGAGCATATTGAGAATCTGCCTGCTGTCTCAGTGCTAGTCTTGTTCTGGACCTTCCAGCATTTTTTGTGCTGGTCATGTCCGGGGTCTTCTAGTTGTCTGTGTTTCAAGTAATGATTTGGAACTGTCTCGTGTCTCTGAGATGGTCCCATTAGAAGTTTGTTTGATCTTCCTGGTGCTCAAGTTTGGGGACTTCTGGGTACTCCTCAGGTCAGGTTGGGGTTCTTCTGGTGATTTCTTATGGCTCAGTTTAGAGGGATGCTAGGGGTTTTTGTGCTCAACAGGTTCAGATTCTGCAAGTGGTATCTGTACCAGTCAAAATTGGTGTTTGTCCAGGGAATGTGTGCTGATCAGATTGGGGATCTGCTGTGGTCTCTTTCTTGGTCACAGGTTTCTTTGTTTGGGTTCTCTGTTCTGGTTATGTTTGAGGTCTACTGGGGGTCTCTGTATTGTTCAGGTTGGGTGTCTTCCACCGATCTCTGTGATGGTCATGGTAGGGGTCATCTTTGGGATTTATTTAACCTGTCATATTAAAGGTCATGGTAGGGGTCATCTTGGGATTTATTTAACCTGTCATATTAAAGGTATGCTAGGGGTGTCTGTGGTGCTCAGGCTGGAAGTCTGCCAAGTTTCTCTGCGTCACAGGTTGTGTGTCTGCTGGGAGTCTCTGTGCTGGTCAAGTTGTGGTTCAAGTTGGATCTCTGCTGTGTTGTTGGGAAAATGGTAGAGTACTCTGCTGGTCAGATTGACTGTCAAAATGGATCTCTTTGCCTCTCAGGTCCCAAGTGTCCTAGAATCTCTTAGATTATCATGTTAAGATTGTTCCTGGAACTCTCTGCTGGCCAGGTTACAGAGAGTCTAATGGTCTGTGTTCCCAGTCAGGTCAGGATTGGCCAGTGGATTCTGTGTGAGTCAGATTGGATATCACCTCAGAGTCTCTCTACTGGTCAGTTTGGGTGTCTTCCTGAGAACTTAGTGCTTGTCTGGATTGGTGTCCTCTGGGTATTTCTGTACTCAAAGAGTGTTGGGGGTAGTTTTTGGTCTCTCTCCAGGTCGTGTTTGGTGTCTACTTAGATCTTTGTGCTGGCCACAGAGATATCTGCCTGAGGATTCAGCTTTGATTAGTTTACAGTCTTCTCGGGGTCTCTGGGCAGTTCAGGTTGTGAATCCATCACGTGTGTTTTTGTTCATTCAGTTGAGGTTCTACTGGTTGTCTTGTGCTGGTCATGTGTTTTCTCCTGACATCTCCTTGCTGGTCAGATTGTGGGTCTGCAGGTAGTCTGTGTGCTGGTCAGAATTAGTCAGCCTGTGGACTTTGTGCTATTGACCTTGGGTGTCTTCCTTGGGTCTCTGTGCTGGTATTGTTTGAGGTCTGCTGGGGTAATTATATTGGTAAGGTTGGTGGTGGTCCTGGGGTGTCTATGGCATGTCATTTTGGGGCTTTCAGAGGTCTTTCTGCTTGTCAGGGTGGGGATATGCCTGGGTTCTCTATGCTGGGGAGTTTTTTGTTTTCCTGGAAGTTGTTGAGATACTCAGCCCAGAGGTATCCTGGGTGTCTTAATTCTGGTTATGTTGGAGATTTGCATAGGGTTTCTCTGCTGGGGATTCGTTGTCTGCCTGGGGATTCTGTGCTGGTCATGTGAGGGGTCTGCAGCATGTCTCCGTTTTCAGTCACATTTGGAATCTGCCTAAGGTCTGTTCTTGTCATGTTCAGGGTCTGCTCATTCTCACTTGTGGGTTCATGTGTTCCTGAGATGTCTGTTCTGGTCATGATGAAGGTCTGCATTAAAGGTTCTGTCCTGGTCAGGTTGTGGATCTGCTGGGTCTCCCTGTGAAGATCAGGTTTGCGGTTTGCCAGGAGACCCTATGCTGGTCATTTTGTGGTTCTATTGGGGCTCTCTGTGTTGTTAGGATTCCAATGTGCTGAAGATCTTTTTGTTTGGCCAGGTTAGTGGATTGCTTGTGGCATCTTTGCTGGTCTGTTTGGAGATTTTCTTAGAAACAAAGGCATGTTTATTATCTGATTTTAAGAAAATTGTCACCCCAAATATAGGGATAATATCTTGGATTAAAGCCTCAACTACTATGGAGTAATTTTCACATGTGGTAAGAAACGGTTTTTCACACATTGTGAAAGTATCTACACGAATAAACAAATATTTAATATTTCTTCATTTGGAGGCATGTAAGTAAACTCAACTTTCCAATGATGTGTGGGGAAGGTAGGTGGATGTATCTATGGTGAGAGACAAAGTAAGCAATGGGACAGTCACAAGTAATATTTTTGTAGGTTTTCGGAGAAATTTGAGCCAAAAGTAAGGGGTTTTAGCAGCTGTGTTAAAGGCTTATGGCCTACATGAAAAGAGTTGTTGGTGGATTGGAGGATGGAATGAAGTTCAGCCTTAGGCAAAAAATATCATCCTTTTTAGAAGCACCCTGAGGCCTTCAGATTTAACCCACAATGTTAAGAGTGATGACCGCTCCTCTGAAGCATAAGTTACCTTCAGGGGAGGGAGCAGGACCAGCTGGCAGGCTGGGGCAAGGTCAAATGCTACAGCCCTGCCTTCCCCGTACACAAAATTATTGCCGCAATTAAAAGTGTCCTCTTCTGTCTAATGCCTCCAGCGATGTATAAGCGTTGCTGTCTTGGGCCTCTGGGCCACCAATAATAATCAGTGAATTGAAGATCCATTAGTTGTAGGTGATTCTTCAATAAAGAGGAATCCCCATTCTTGCTAGATGGAGGCATGGATATGTATTTTGTGAAAGGCATATTTCAAACCAGTGAATATATTTATGTCAAGATTTGTTACCAAAGTGAAGACTCTTGTTAAGACAATGAGTTCAGCCTTTTGAGACATTATGCCAAGTGGGAGTGAATGAGATTCAACAACATAATGAGAAGAGACAACTAAATATTCTGTGTGTCTTTGTTCCTCAAGTGAAAAATAGCTACCATCTATGAACCCAGTGTGAATTGCGGTGGAAAGGGGTTGGTAGGTAATGCTAGGGAAATGGGGTCTTTTGAACTCTAAGATCTCAGTACAGGAATTGGTGAGAGATTGGTCTAGGGCAGGTAGAGGAGAGACTGGGTTGAGAGAAAGGCAGTTTTGTAGTCTAATGTGAGGTGATTCAGTAAAGAGGTGTAATTTTGGGGTTCTGACTGAGGACAGGGATTATAGAGCCTCGTGCGTGAGAAGGTCCAACAAATTGTGGGGAGAATATCCAGCGATGTGTTTGCCAAAAGTAAGTTTGTGGCTCTCTATTTAAAAAGCCAATGCATCCAGGGCCCTCAGGCATGAAGGTCAGCCACAGAAAGTGGAGTCTAGCTGTTTGGATAAATATGCATCAGCATACATGGAGGCTCCAACTCTCAGTTCCAGCAACCATATGGTCTTTTATCAGTGTCAAGGTTGAAAGGGAACTTAATATCCAACAGGGTGACAGCAGGACCATAGATAAGGGACAGTTGAAGCTGCTGAAAGGAGGAATTGAGCATAAGGGAAGGTTCTACAGGTTCAGTAAATGAACTTTTTGTTGCCTAATAGACAGGATGAGCTAAAATGCTAAAATTTGAGATCCAGATGCAAAAATATTCAGTGAACCCAAGATAAGAAAATACAAGTAACCTCCATATAACACAGCTGTTGGGGTCCTAACAATGCTGTGTTATTCAAAACGGTGGTATAGGAAACAGAGAAGAAGAATAAAGGATTGGGTTATGTGCCAAAAATCGGAAAAAATACTATTATATATTTACAAGAGAATTAATTTTATTAAAATAATTTTCACCTATATATAATGTAATAAAAAAGAACAGAAAGTTTTGAAATATATGTATTTAATACTCCATGAACAAAATGGATTTACAATTCTAATTAATTTTAAAAATTTGCAGTCAAATCTGTTATGACATCCATACTCAAGTTAAAATTTTTTAAATGAGATATTTTTTCCTCTTTGAAGCTTTTACTATGTTCTGTGTTATTGTGTGATTTCCCTCCTTTTCTTTTATTCTTAGACTTATAGGTGTGATATTTGTTTGCAAGTATTACATAGGTTCCAGGTGTACAATTCTATAGTGAAATGTCAACGTGTTGTATAATAAGTTCACTACCTAGTGTGAGTTCTCTTTCTATCAGCATATATTTAGCTTACTCTCCCTCCTCTCCCACTCTCTTCTGCTTCCCCAATTCCATCCCCACTTGTCCCCAAATAAACATTAAACTATAGATTGTGTCCACAGGTTATTTGTTTGTTTGTTTATTTTTTTCTTTGTTACTTTAATTTTATATTCCACATATGAGTGAAGTCATAGTTTTGGGGTTTTTCTGTTTGGGTTATTTCGCTTAGGATGATGACATCTAGGCCCATCCATTTTGTTTTAAATGGCAGTATTTCACCTCTTCTTATAGCTGACTAATATTCCATTGTGTATTTGTACCACTGCTTCTTTAACCAGTCATCTGTTGCAGGGCACTTTTGTTGTTTCCATGTTTTGGCCACTGTGAACAGCGATGCAATGAACATTTGGGTATGTAAGTCTGCAGACTTAGGATTTCAACGGTTAGGTGTAGATTCCCAGAAGGGGGATTCCTGGGTCATATGGCATCTCCATTCCCAATTTTCTGAGGAACCTCCATACCATCTTCCACAGTGGTTCTACCAATTTTCAATCCAACAAGTAGTGTGTGAGGGTTTCTTTTTTTCCAAATCCTCTCCAGCATTTGTTATTCCTTGCCTTGTAGAAAAAAGCCATTCTAAGGTGGTATGTTATTGTAGTTTTGATTTGTATTTCTCTAATAGCTAATGACAATGAGCATTTTTTCGTTTGTCTCTTGGCCATTTGTATTTCTTTGTGGGAAAAGTGTCTGTTTAGTTCTTCTGCCCATATTTTAATTGTGTCAATTGGTTTTTTGTTGTTAAGTTGCATTAGTTCTTGATATATTTTAGATATTAGACCCTTATCTGATGTGTTGTTTGCAAATATTTTCTCCCATTCAGTTGGACATTGTTTTGATTTGTTGGTGACTTCTTTTACTGTGCAGAAGCTTTTTAGTTTGGTAAAGTACCATTCATTTATATTTGCTTTTACTTCCCTTGCCTTTGAGGTCAGGTTCATGAAGTCTTCCTTGAGCCCCAGGTCTATAAGTTTAGTACCTATATTTTCTTCTATATAACTTATTGGTTCAGGTCTTATATGAATCCATTTCAAGTTAATTTTTGTATATGGTGAGAGTTCACAACTCAGGTTTATTCTTTTGCATATATTTTTCCAGATTTCCCAGTACCATCTACTGAAGAGGCTGTCTTTTCCCCATGGCATATTTTTTGCCTCTTCATAGAAAATTATTTGTCCATAAATGTGTGGATTTATTTCTGGGTTTTCAATTCTGTTCCATTGGTCTATGCTTATGTTTTTCTGCCAATACCTAGCTGTTTTGACTATTGATCCTTTGTAATATAAATTGAATTCAGGGAAAGTAATATCACCAACGTTATTATTTTTATGAAGTATTGCTTTACAATTTGACTTCTTTTATAATTCCATATAAATCTGATAATTCTTTTATCAATTTTCATGAAAATATGATTGTGGGATTTTGATAGGTATTGCACTAAATCAGTAGATAGTTTTGGGCAAAACAGCCATTTTAACAATGTTTAGTGTTCCTATACATTAACAGAATTTCTTTTTGTTTGTTTCCATTTCTTAGTGTGTGATTCAATTTCTTTCAAACATGTCTTATAGTTTTCCATGTATAAGTCTGTTACATTCTTTGTTAATTCCCAGATATTTCATTCTTTTTCTTTTGTGATAACAAAAGAAATTGACTCTCATTTTTTTCCCTGAGGATTCATTGTTTGTATATAAGAATGCTATTGATTTTGTATCCTGATTCTTTACCATATTCATTTATTGTTTCTAATAGTTTCTTGGTGGAATCTTTGGAATTTCTTACATAAAAGATCATTTCATCTGAAAGTAGTGGCAATTTGACCTCTTCTTTCCCAATTTTACTACCTTTCATTCCTTTCTCTTGCCTGATTGCTGTGGCTAGAATTTCCAGTACTATATTGAATAGCAGTCATTACAGGAAGCATCCCTGTCTTCTTCCTGATTTTAAAGGAATAGGCTTCAACTTTTTCCCATTCAGTATGTTGTGAGTCAAGGGTTTGTCATATACAGCCTGCATTATGTTGAGATACTTTTATTCTATACCTATTTTGTTTAGTGTTGTGATTATAAATGGATGATGTATCTTATCAAAAGCTTTTTCTGCATCAATTGACATCATCGTATCATCTTTTTCTTTTATTTTGTTTATATGGTGTATCACATTGATTGATTTTCATATGTTGAACCATCCTTGTGATCCTGGGATTAATCCTACTTGATTATGATGTATAATGTTTTTGATGCATTGTAGTATTCTATTTGTTCATATTTTGTTTAGAATTTTTGCTTCTGTGTTCATCAGAGATATTGGTCTATAATTCTTTTCTTGTGTTGTCTTTGGCAGGCTTTGGTATTAGGGTAATGTTGGCTTCATAGAATGAGTTAGGAATCATCTCTTCCTCTTCAATGTTTTGAAAGAGTCTGAGAAGGATAGGTGTTAATTCTGTTTTTAATGCTTGGTACAACCCATTGGTTAGACCATCTGATCCAGGGCTTTTGCCCTTAGGGAGATTATGGATAATCATTTCAATCTCTTTGGTATTGATTGGTCTATTTAGATTATCCAGTTCTTCTTGGTTCATTCCAGTTGGCTGTACATTTCTAGAATTTTGTCGATTTCTTCTAGGTTGCTAAATTTAGTGGCATAAAGCCCTTCATAATATTTTATTATAATACTTTGTATTTCTGTGGTATTAGTAGTAATTTCTCCCATTTCATTTTTAATTTTGGATATTTCTTTGTCTTCCTTTGGTAGTTTGTTTAATCGAGCTAAGGTTTTGTCAATTTTGTTGATGTTCTCAAAGAACCAGCTCTTTGCACTATTAATTTTTTCTATTGTCCATCTGTTCTTTAATTGGTTTAGCTCTTCTTTAATTTTTATTATTTTTTCCTTCTGGTGACTTTAGTTTTGTCTGCTCTTCTTTTTCTAGTTCTTTAAGATAGGATGGTAAGTTGTTTACTTGTGACTTTTCCTGTTTTTTTTAAATTCATTTTTAAAATGATATTACTGGGGTGACATCTGTTAGCAAGGATTACATAGGTTTCAGGCATAGAATTTTAGAGTGCATTGTCAACTTGTTGTATAATAAGTTCCCCACCTAATGTGACTTATTGCTTCTTACCAGAGGCCTGTAATGATATAAACTTCTTTTCATATTGCTGCTTTTGCTGGTCCAAATTATTCTGTTATGTTGTATTTTCATTGCCACTAGTTTCTATATAGCTTTAATCCTTCTTTTATTCATTCTTTTATCCAGTCATTTTTTAAATAACATGTTGTTTAATTTTCATGTATATGTGTTTTTTTCTGCTTTCCTTTTATAGTTAATCTCCAATTTCAAACTTTGTGGTCTGAAAATACACTTGGTATGATTTTGATCTTCTTGAAATTGCTGAGGCTATTTCTTCGTCCTAACATGTGGTCTATTCTTGAGAATGTTCCATGAGCACTAGAGAAGAAGGTATAGCTTCCTTTTGCTGAATAAAGTGTCCTTTAAATGTCAGTTATGTCCAATTGCTGTAATGTGTCCTTTAGAGATGATATTTCCTTATTTATTTTCTGTTTGGATGATCTCTCCATGGCTGTTAGTGGGGTGTTTAATTCTCCCACAATGGTAATTCTCTGGTTACCATTTATTTGCTTGGGGTGTTGTTTCCCATCCTTTCACTCTGAGTCTGTGTTTGTCCTTATATCTGAGGTGTGTCTCTTGGAGACAATATATAAATGGGTTATGTTTTAAAATCCAGTATGCTACTCTGCATCTTTTTATTGGTAAGTTCAGGCCATTAACATTTAGAGTGATGATCAATATGTGAGGATATTTTTGTTGCCATTACTTTTTTATTATTGTTTTATTTTTGTTTATTTCTTTTTGCCCCAACATTATTCCATTTTTTCCTGATATTTTGTTTCAGGTTGAAGAGCTTCCTTCAGTATTTCTTGGAAGGCTGGCCTTGTGCTGGCAAATTCCCTCAGCTTCTGTGTTTCTGAGAAGGTATTTATTCCACCTTCATATCTGAAAGATAATTTTGCTGGATAATTTATACTTAGTTGGATGTTTCCCTTTGTTAAAATTTTGAATATTGGATTCCACTCCCTCCTGGCTTGTAGAATTTCTTCTGAGAAGTCTGATGCCAGCCTGATGGGTTATACTTTAAAGGTTATAATTCTTTTTTCCCTGTCTGCTTTGAGAATTGTCTCTTTGTCTTTAGTATCTGACATGTTTAGTACCAGGTGTCTTAGAGAAGAACTGCTAGGGTCCATGTATCCAGGGGACCTATTTTCTTCTTGAACTGGGGAATCCAGATCTTTACATAGGTTTGGAAAGCTCTCATCTTCTATTTGTTTGAGAATGCTCTCTGTAGAGGGCTCTGCTCCCTCTTCTAATCCTATTATCCTGATGCTGTTTTGTCTCATAGAGTCAGAAAGTTCCTGCATATTTCTTTCAATCATTTTGGTTCTATATTCCCTCTCTTCCTCTTTTTGAGATGTTTCCATGTTCTGATCTTTGATATTACTAATTCTTTCCTCCATCTGGTTGACCCTGATTCCTATGGCAGTTATTTCATTTTTCACATATTTTATTGTATTATTTACCTCTCGAATTTTCTTATGTTTTGAATCTCTTTGTTAAATTGTTCCTTTTGTTTGCAGATTTCCTTTCTTAGGTCATTCATCTCAGCTATGGTGACCTGCGAGTATGTTTTCATTTCTTTCAGAGCCTTTAGAATGGCTACTTCAAATTCTTTGTCACTGAGTTCAGAAAATTCTTTGTCTGTGAACCTGTCTTCTGGGTATATTTCATGTTCTTTCTGAGCAGCTTTAGTTTTTAAGGAATTCATGTCTGCTGGGTTCTTCATCTTTAGCATGAGATCATTATGTTCAACAGAGCTTAGGAGCCCTGATTAGTATTTGTGTGGTGTCTTGCGATAGGTCAGACACTAACTAGGTGGCACAGGGAGCCAACTTTTGGGAGAGAGGGTAGTTGTTTAGGTCTTATCGCTGGTCTCCAGCTGCATCTGGATGCTGTGCACATCTATCCGAGGTCCCTCTATGCCTTGCAGTTCATTGGGGTGGCTGTAGGAGAGGGGAGAGGCCAAAAAAATGTGCACAGGGCAGCTCCACCTCATGCCCTCTGCTGGGGAAACTGAGGTATGTGGGCCAAGGCTGCTCTTGCTGATTGGGGCGAATGCTATCAAATCTGCCTTTCTTCCCTGGCCTGCATCAGGGACCAGCTATAGTGGACGCAGTCTACAGGCTAGCACCACGTGTGGACCCTGAGTTCATGTGCACCACAAGTCCAAATTCATGGGCCTCATGTCACAGGTCATGTGAAGGCAGCCACTTGCCTCTGCTGTAGACCAGGAACCATGGCCTTGTGTAATAGCCATACACACATGTGCTATAGACCCTGAGGGCGCCAGGAGCCATGGTACTGTCTCTGGATCCCCACCTCGGACTGTGATTGTTCAGAGTCCTTGCTCAGTCCTCTTGTTACTCAAGAGCTTCAGAGGCTGGCACCTATACTCTGTCTCCAACATGTTGCTCTAAGGCCCAACTACCCCTTGATCAGCCCCCATTCTGCCACTTTGGCTTGCTTTCACTCTTGTAACTTCTTGGCCTTTCCCCTCCTGTGCACTGTCCTTGTCCTGGATAGTCAGGAGAGATAGGGTCTTGTCACAATCCATCTCTGCTCCCTCCCTTCTCTCCCACTCACACCTTTCTCTCCAACCTTCAGGTATTTTCTTGTGATATGTGGATTCTCAGCTGTTGTGTCATTCAGGGTTTTCTTTCTTGGCTCCTGGGCAGCTATTCAACTGTGTTTTCTGGGAGAGGCTATAGGGACCTCTTCCCCGGTCACCATCTTGCCCTCCTCCAATTTTCCTTTTTTAAATGAGAAGTTTTGTGCTCTTAAAATCTCTTATTATACTTTGTATTGATGGGGATTTCTCTAATTTTCAAAGGTGTTAGAGTGAAGCTATGATCTAGAAAGTCATGTTGTATGAGGGACTGTGTTATAGCAATGCAGTACTATATGTAGGTTGCCTGCATTTCCTGTCTATTTCTCAGAGGCTTTAAAAATGTAATGAGTGTTTTGCAATCACATGTAAGAGCCCTCCTCTGGGAGGAGATAGAAAGCACTGGGTATGTCACCTCAGGATGAAATATTTTAGGCTTCTTAGGAAATATTCAGTACTATTTCTGAGCAAGAAAGTTGAGTGGTTGAAACTTGTGTTATTTTGGATAGCTTTTGTGAGAATTTACAAAGTAACACATCATCAACATATTGTAATATGTTGATTACTGGGTGAAAGGCCAAGTAACACATCATCAACTTGTTGTAATATGTTGAGTACTGGGTGAAAGGCCAAGCTTCATCAGGTCTGCAGCTGAGACCTGGCTGAAGAAATAAAGGTTGTTCTGAAAGCCGTGTAGTAAAACTGTCTGAGGTTGGTTGAGAGGTAGGGGTATTGTAATTAGTCCAGATAGATTCAAAGAGGTCCTGTGAATTAACATGTGAAGGAATAGTGAAGAACACATCTTTTATATCTAAGACAGTGACATGAGTAGTATGAGTGCAATGTATGGCTTAGAAACTACTGGGTGTATAAAAAATGCAACCTGATTAATTAAGCAAAGATCTTGGAGGAGCTGATAAAACCAGCAGGTATATTTTAAACAGGAATGATGATGGTTATATGGGAAACTCATAGGTTGAAATTGATGTTGAGAGAGAAGAGATATGATATGTTGAAGACCTCTATTTCTTTCCAAGGAGATAAGATATTGTGTTGGCAAGGGTAGGAAAAGACATATTTGACTTGTATTTTTACAGGAGGGTGGTGGCTATGTGTGGAGAAAATAGAAGTATTCCAGGCTATAATATTAACCTTAGCAGATGGAAGAGGAAAAGAAACAACTGCAGACATTTGAGACCAAAAGAGTTCATAAGGGAAGAGTAAGAGAAAGGTTGCTTGTGCTCACATGCCTAGAAGATTAGTAATGGCTCAAATTTGAACAAGGTGTTTCATCCAATCAGCAAAGTGCGACAGGTAGGGAATATCAGGTAAAAGTGGGTGAACAACATATCCTGATAGTAACAAGTGAGAAGTGGAGTAGCTAATGGTTGAGACACTACTCCAAATATCTTACAATAGAGACCCGAGAAAAATAGATATTTCTGCATATTCAGGTAAGGCCAAATATGTACCCTTGTGTCTCTGAAAAAAATATATATTGGCTTACCTGCAGTCATCAAATTTACCAGGGGCTCTGATGTATTGATACGTATGGGGGTTGTTGCATTCAGATACACCTAATCTTCAACAGCAAGGGTGAATAGGGTTGGCAGGAACAAATCCGGAGGCTCTGCAGGCCTCTGAGGATACCATGGAGTCCTGCCTCGAGAGGGCAGTCTATAGTCTACCTTAAAATATCCATGATGCTTACAGATCAGGCATGGTCCCAAAGGAGACTGTGGGTGAGGGCATTGCTTTGCCCAAGGGCCAGTACTACCTCATTTAAAACAAGGACCTAGAGAAGCCTGGGGTTAATTTGTAGTCTCATGTGCCTGTACCCAAGAGGCTCATAATGGCAGCAACAAGTATCTGATATTTGGCATGATCATGCCTTTTTTTCTGTAATTTTTGTTCCTCATTTTGATCATTGAAAAACTGGAAAACAAAGTTAAAAAAAGTCTCTTTCTAGAGATGAAGGGTTCTCCTCCAGAATTTGAAGCTTATGGAGAACATAGGTACCAAATGAGAATTAAACTATATGTGGAAAACGTTATGTCACACCTGGCAGTTGGAATTTTTATTAGTATATTCTTGGAGAGCTTTGGTTACATCAGAAAGAAATAGAGTTGTGTTCTCATCAGGGCTTTAGGTCATATCCTTTAGCTTTTCAAAATTGACAGCTTAGAAGGTTGCCATATGAAGTCCTGCTATATGGATGTGCATCTTGGACCAAGGGACCCATCCTGCTACTTCCATTCTGGGTCCTCTTAAAAAATGGCTGTTGTTTTCATGGGGTGGACCTGATCTCATTTATGTAGCTTATAAGCATAAATTTGAGCCTTGAGACAGACTCTCTCCTCTCTTACCTCATGGTTAAGAGTAGAAGACAGAATAATTTAAAGATCATAGGATTGAGTGAGATATTTAAATTTCTTAGTATAAGTATAGGAATAAGTAGAGTAGTACCCAGGCATTTATCAATCAGAGAGACATAATAAAGAGACAAGAGAGCAAGAACTAGAATTATGCTTTCAATACCAGCTACCTGTTCAAAGGAGAACAGAAGCGGGTGGCAGAACATGGGTAAAAAATATTGAGAATTGGAGGAAATAAAATCAGGGGAAATAGAGGCCTTGGAGGCTGAGGGTTCAAGAGGCTTCTGAGAATCATATGGTAAGGAAGGACAATGGTCCATAGGATTGAAATTGAAAGAGGTGGGAGAATTGGTGGGGATTTATGACAATTAGTCCAGTGGAAGAAATTGTGGAGGCACCTGTTTTGCCTCTGGAATTTTAGAGTACGTCTGGAATTTTAGAGTACATCAAGAGAATTTGTTAGATAGAGCAAGACAGACAGAGAGAGGGTTCTGTGCAAAATGCAAAGAAGGCCTGGATATGGGGAAGTTCAAACCACTATTCATTGCATCGACAGAAATTGTTGAGGCCCATGGGCATGGCATAATCAAAAGTGCCATTCTCTGGCCAGTGTGAGCAATTGTGCAGTTTATATTGTGGTCATACTATGTTACAAAATAAGACAAGGTGCTTGGTTTGATGTTCTTCCGATTGAGCTCAGTGAATAAAATTTTGCAGAAAGCAACTTAAATGTGGAATTTTAGGGGAAGCAAATTGAGAGGTTTCCATGGCCCAAAGAGTGGTACCTGAAAGAGTCCATAAGTGCTGAGAGGTCAAACTCAGTTGAAGGGGTGTTCCCATCTCAAAAGAGAAAGACCAAGAGAAAGCACTCTTGAATCAGTTGGGTATCCCCACCCCAGTAAGAGACGAAGGCCAAAGGCTCAGGGATTCTTTGGCCTGGCTCTAGGACTTTGGAGAGCTGAGAGCTGAGAATCATTAGATGTGAGTCAAAGGAACCCAGGAAGGACATGTAATATCTTGACTTACTATAGAATTGAATTCTGTGTGGATGCCAGATGCAACAATGGAAAGAAAAGCTTCTAAAACTGGCCCTCCTCTCAGCTGATTCAGGAGGCAGGGCAAGGTTCCTAGGCTGCAGGAAGAGGTTTAGTAGACCTTAAACCTGCACTAATCCTCTCAAGTTTCTGCAGTTTAGATGTCCTCATGACTGCTGAAGGGGAACTAAATCTCTAATTAAAAGAGAAGTTTTGTTTCTATGTTAATAAGACAGGACAAATCCAAAAAAATATCTGAGGAATATTAGAATGAGCCTCAAAGCTAAAAACATCCCAGCCTTTTTCATTGACTACAAATTCATGCTTTCTTTCACCACTGATTTCTCCTGCTGTCCCAGTCCTTACAATTTTTGTTTATTATTATTTAGACATTGTCTATTTCTGATATTTATGTCTGTCTTGCAAAATCAGATCCAGGTGCTGACACGTCATCAGAATAGACTAATATTTCTATTACAAGAAGCCAAACTGCATTATCAACCCCTTTCTTAGTGTCCTACATAATCTCTAACTCTACATCTGCTGTCATCAACAAGCAGTCAGAAAGAATTGATATCCTATTCCATTCCCCTTCTCTTGCTGCCTTTTGCCCCTTTGTTTTATAAAACCAAGAGTTTGAAAATGTAAGGTCTGAACGCATGCTGAGCACCATCACTCTTGGAAACTTGGCTGCTTCTCAAGCTCTGGAGAAAAGTAACCCCTCTCTCAAGGAAAGTAACATCTTTATAGTCACAGTGAGACCCACTGAAGAAATAACATATATGTTGCTCTGTCAAGGTGATGATTTGGTCAGCACAGCACTATTTTCTCTTTATAAAAGACTTCCTTTCCTTTCTCTAAAACCTTGCTACAATAAATGTTGATTCTGAAGGTATTTTTGGCCTCAACCCATCTGTACTCAGATGCCCTTAATAAAGTTTTGTTAAACACTGACTTGGCCTAAAGCACCTTGCTCTCAACATCCCTAACGATCTCCAGGAGGAACAAATGTGACCATCTTTACAAACTAAGAAGATACTGGTGTTTCTTTATGATTACTGTAACACATTGAGTACAGAATTTTTGAAGAGAATTATTTCACATTTTTTAAAAAGGTAAAATTGATGTTATGTAACCTGATGCATATAATATCATTTTCAAAATTAAATGATTGTTGTCACTAAAATGATGACTGTTGCTACCTGAAATAACTAGTATGCATTGACAACAAACCCCAATACTCACAAAATTAAAGTTCCATTTACAATAATAACATGAACTACAAATTATTATGAAACTTATTACATATAAAAAGCAGCTACAAGTAATGGCAAAAGTGTAGACAATTCAGTTAGCAGGGGTCATGTATGCACTGGTGTCTTATCCATATTTCATTGTCTCTTGTTCAGCAGCATCTTCTAGAACAGCTGTGTACTCACAGCTCCTGATCCATAGCATTGCTATGAACATGCTACCTCGCACCACCCACCCAGCCTAAATTTGTTTGCTCCTCTCTCCCCAATCCCCTATCAGAGTCTGCCACCTTCAGTGGTGGTGAAACCTGAGGCATATGTAGAGAAACCTTCTAAACCTGTGTGCATTCACTTGGGGTGTGGGTAGAAGAGGGGCACACTAGCTTTAGCCAACTTAACAGTTTCTGCCATGGCACACATTTCACAAATCTCTGGACTGCCTTCCATGTACAACAGCAAATGCCTAGCAATAAATTTGAACTTAAACTGTTCTGGGCAGCTTCCCTGTAATTAGAATGCCACATCATCTCCAAGCATAACTATTAATTAAGCATGGTGACCAGAGACCAAGTCTTAAAAAACACAAAACAGCCTTGAAGGGTGTGTAGCTTCTACTTAGAGCCTTTCTATATGTGACTGAACCCCTTGGCTTTTATCCTTCCCTCACTCCTTTCTTCTCTTTAATTTTTCCTCAGTTCAATCACATTAAGAAGTCTGGTTTTCCATTTTGCCAGGATCCACTCACTGACCCATGTAGCCCCAAGTAGAAGCCATTTTTTTCCCATTAAAATTTTGAATGTGTCTCAGCCACAACCACATGTTCTACAAAACTCAAAGTTTGTGCTGGAGTGGGCTTCAGCAGGACATTGTCATTCCTTCAGTCAGGTAAAACCCAGGATCTCCTAAAATGCAAACCACTCCAGATCTAATTGTGAACATTATTCATGCCACCCACGTGCAGGATATTGTTCATGGTTTTCCTACTTCAGCCACAACCCTAGAGCTGGCTGCCATGGCCTGTACCACTCCCAAACATTTAAAAAGGTGGTGCTTCAAAATATTTGTGCTAAAGGTGCAGAGAAGAAAAGAGAGTATGAAAGGCCTTGGTGCTGATTTTAGGTAGGCTGGTGAAAGAGTTTGCTGGTATTGACCCAAGTGCATGGAAGCCCAAGGGTTCCTGCTCTGCCTGGTGGGCTGCTGCAATAGGTTTTTTGAGTCTCACCTGGCTTGGTGGCAAGTAGGCAAGCTGTGGTAATATGTCAAGGCTCTAACAGCAGCATGTCCTAGTTCATCCAGTGTGCCACTGTTCCAACATAAACACAGGAGACATTGACAGCCTCCAAATCTCTCCCACAATATTACACTGGGGAAAGCAAGGCCAGCCCCTGGCCTTTGCTCTTTATGTGCTACGATTTTGGAATCTCAATTTTGGGTGGCTTCCAATGGTCAGCCTGAGCATCAACCGAGTTTTTACTGGATTCTACCAATGTTTGGAGTATCTAGAACTGTGCTAAGAACTAACATGATGCTGAGAAGTGTGAGTGCATCTGTGCCTTCAGAAATTCATCTCAGCTTTTCTTACTTGAGCCGATAGCCTCTACATGTGTATATATCACATCTTATGTGTTATGTCAAAGATCCTGATTACACCATTGTCAGCAAGAGCACAGTTTTCTTTCAAATTATGAGGATATTTTCCTTCATTTCCACAAACTTTTCTACCTGTGTATGAAATCCTCACACATTGAGACTTGGAAAACACTCCTGGTTCCTGGGACTGTTGTACCATTCGGCATCTTACTAAAAAAATTCTAATGTCAGGTAGTATTGATCATAGAATTACTATGAGCAAAACATCATATTAGCTGATGTATTAGTACATTTTTAACAGTTGTGTGGAAGAGAATTATTGTGATTTCATTTCACATGGGCTGACTAACCACAGCACATGCTATGTCCCAACTGTGCACTTCAATGATGTTTTAAACTGACCCAGGGCCCTAGCTCAACTCGTCAATGGTATTTGCTTTGTAAATGAGAACCTATGGGATTCTGCAGCACCCTCTCCTATAAGATCCTTTTATCTCAGCATCCCCACATACACTAGGATAAACACTCATGAACACACACACACACACACACACACACACACACATACACTGACAGTTTAGATGAAAGTCAGAAGAGAAGTGCACACAAGGGAGAATATCAGAGGTTAGAAAAAGTTTTTGGAGGCAGCTCTCTCAAGTTGCAGAAACACCCAGTCTCTGGGCACCACATACAGGTCTCATAGCAGGAGGATGAGAGATATCAGGCTGTTGGACACTGCAACTGCAAAGTGCCCAGGAATCTGGCTGAGCCAGTGTCATTCCATGGCACGTGAAAAAAGCAATTCATAGATTTAATCTCTCATCCTAGGCACCTGAAACTAAAAGCATAACCCCCACTGTGGCAGAGCTTCAGAAGAGAGGGCCACAGCTTACTCCTTTGTCAGGTGGTGTGCCAAGACATAATGATAGCAAGAGTTTCAGAGCCTGCAGGTGAGCCAGTTGTCTCTGTGTCTCCATCAGGGCCCATTGTGCTCCATGTCCCTAGAAAAACGTTTTCAACACCCTGAAGGTCTTTCAGGGTTAAGGACTCCTTAGGTTCCAGGGGCCTTGGTTATACACAATGTGGCAGACTACTAAAACACTCACTCAAAAGCCAGAGGCAAGACCAATCTTGTATGGAAACTAGTAATCTTCATTTTGAAGGGAGAATGTCATAGTCTGGGCTCCAGTGAGTTGCTTTGTGACTGAACCGGACACACACCAGAACAGTGGAGAGAAAGAAGTTATGAAAGTGGCTTCTGGGTTTATCACAATCCTCTGGAACCTGTAGACTCAAACTTTTTTTGCTGATCCCTGGTGAAAAATTGCTTTGAAGATCTCAAACATAGAAGGGTGTTATAATTTCAGGACTTGCGTCCTGGGGTTGAAGTACCAAGGCTTACCACCAGAAAGCAAGCTGGTCCCACTGTGGTCAATGGCACAACAATGAAGAAGCAAAAGAGGTCATAGTGGGTGTTTTCTGTCTCTGACCAACATGCATCATTGATTGTTAACATCCATCCTTAAAATTTGAGCCCTCACGAATAGGAGGGCATGCTGAGACACTTTTACTATTTTCTCAGTTATAGTGAATGCTGCCCTTACCGTACACAGAGATAAGAATACCAACATGGTCTCTGTCCTCTAGTCGCTCAAAGCCTGGAGATTGAAATGGACTCTGCAAGAGAGAAAATTTCAGTAAGAGAAAACAGTGACTGCTACAGAGAGAACCACAGACCCTAGGTGTGTTTGAAAGGCTTACATAATTACATTTGTGCTTTCATTATCGGGCAAATGGAGTCATATCTGCAGAAGTAAAAAATCAGTGGTTTGTTGTGAGGAAATTCAAATTGACAAAGACTTGGAGGCAGAAATAAATATTAGCACTGAAGAATTTCAGTAGAAATCAAGGTGTCTGGACAGAGCTGGGAAGTAAGGATAGCAGGGCCAGAACTGGGCTGCAAACATGTTCTTCTTCAATGTCAGGTGGCTTAATTTTTTTTTACATAGCCATTATGGAAAAAAGACATGGACTATATCCCACACAGTCTCTGTGATCAGGCACCAGGCTTGGCAGAGTTGGGAGCCTCTGCCTCAAGGTCTTTGAGATGCTGGGCAGAGTGTCAATTGAGGATAGTACTAGGCAAAGCCTGTCTGCAGGATGACACATGGGTTATTATCAGGATTCAGTTTGGAGAGGGGTCTCAGTCTTTACTGTCTGTGTTTGTGCTGGTGCCTCATAGAGCAGTTTATAATATGTCACCTTGACTTCTCATATAATGAAATCAGCAAGACAGAGAAAGACAAACAGAAAGAGAAACAGTGACACGAACAGAAAGACATATGAACATAAAGAAACAGGGACAATGACAGATAAAGAGAGACAAAGTGAGTCACAGAGAGACAGAGGGACCAGAAGGGTCATAAAATTATCATATCTCAGTGTTCAATATGAAACCCATAATTTCACCCTATTTTATTATGTGCTTTATGCCCCAATTACAAAGTCCATCCACCTTCAAGTAAAGGGGCTAGAACAGGCATGTTTTATATAGAGGTAGGAACACTGGCAGCTACAGTGAGACTACCCTTCATGTGAGCCAAGATGAAGCATTTATACCTGCAACTAAACATAACAGGAGGCCCTGGAAATTTCTATACCAAAGGTAATGATATCAAAATTTCTGTTCATTTAAACCCTCCTGTGACACAAGAAGGAGGGTCACTGGAAGTCACTGATCCCAGAGCAGACCCAGCCATTTAGCACGGTGTTCAGTACTCTGCCCAGCATGTCATTAATCACCCCATCATTACATCTGTGACTGAGCTTATGTGACCTAAGCCCAGGAATTCCATGCACCACACGTATATTTAGGTCTAAAGGCAGCCTGAGAAGTAGGTGCTAGAAAAACATACACTGTGCAGATGGGAGACTGGGGAAGCCACTAAGAGACAGGTGTGTCAAAAGTTACATCACTGGTGACAAAAATAATGTCAGGTTGGTTTCAGCTCTGGATCCATAAAGTTAGGGCCTCGGCATCACCCAAGTATTCCTAGTGTTTGAAGTGAGCTGTGGTGGTGCAAATGAGTATGAACTTGGCATAGGGTAAAAAATGAGAAGGTATCAACCAGACAGTTTTTAGAGAGGCTTTGTCTCTGGAGGAAACCCAGGTACAGTCATGGCAGTGACCATATTTTCTGATTATAGAGCACAACAGAAATTGGAGCCCTGGTAACCTGGTAACCACCCGCCCAGCTCACTTGATTGGAGACATTTGATGTAGCATAATGTTTTCTTCTTGTGTCGCAGATGCTGCTGAACTGACCTCAGAAAAGCCTGTAGTTTAAAATCTATCCCTTGCCTCAGGTATTGGTCAGGTCTCATTGAAAACCTCTGACCATTTTTCAAAGAATGCAGAAGGTAACACAAGAAGGCCCATGGTAGTCAAGACAAAAACAGGCCAGCCTTCTTATCCCAACTTGACAGTTTTATGTTCCCTACTTGTGTGTGTATGTGTGGGTGTGTGTGGTGATGGCAGGAGGGTTGTTCATTTAAGGAGTACATGCCCTGAACTGTAAACAACTAAGGAGGGCTCAGTAGCCTAGGGGTCTTTTCAAGTTCAAATTCCAGATCAATGGTGGCTAACTGGGATGTGGAGGATGGAGCTACTTTGCCTAGGGTTTATTTGAAACACTTTATGAGAATATGATACCACTGAGGTAAGGTACGGGTTGATACAGCATGTTTCTGATCTGGAAGCTCAAGGCCAGGTGGGCAGAAGGACTCCGATGCCTCCATACAAGCTGCTGGTCAGGGTCAGTGCAGAGCTGAAGACAAGACATCAACAATAACATAGTCAATGGGATAACCTACTCCATGTCTATTGCATGAGAAGCAAGTACACCATGCCACCAACAGCCACTGCACAACCTCAGTGAGTGTCATCATGGAGGTGTCTCTAAAACTAGGGCCCAGAAATTGTCAGGCATGGCCTCCAGCCAGACAACACCTTAGCCTTCTCAGAGTGGGACCCCCAAATTTTGCTTGCAGTACATGACCACAGGCTTTAACCTAGAGTGTTGAACTCAACCTCTCTGGACTTAGCCTGAGGACCTGGATTCCAGGGAGGCAGAGCCTCACACAAGTCCACAGGAACCAGTGACACAGAAACAGGGAGAAACTTCAGAGGCTGACACTGGGCCAGGTGAAAAGATGGGACTCAGACCAACATCTGTGCCTGCACCCAGTGGAGGTTGTTCCTCTGAGGGCCTTGGCCATGGGTCCTAAGTTCAGAATGAACCCATAAAGTAAGAACATGGGTCAACTTTTTTCCTGTCCCTACTTCAGCTCCAGCTCACAAATCACAGCACAGTCCTGACCCTGCACTTATGTTTCCTGAGAAGCCTGTTGCAGAAGCAAGAGCCAGCCAATGCTAAAGGCACGTTCAGAATCTAAGGAGTTTCCACCCTCTGCAGCTGCACCAGAGCTGCACATTTATCAGATATTGATGGAAGTGCACATCTATCACCATCAGATAGGCCTTCATCACTGAAGTAGTGAGGGTCAAGTGTCTGTACCAGGTCCTGGAAGGGACCTGAGCTGGGCACACAACTCAGCCCTCATGAAAAATAAGCAGTCAGTAGTTCAAGCTCTGGTGTCCCAAGAACACCTGAGGATGGCATTGTGCCCAGTACCACTACAGTGGTGGCTGAGTCTAAAATGCACTCCTGCACTGTTTCCTCTATAATACCTTCAATCCTGTTTCTTATCTGAACATCTTTTTGTTGTCTTCTATTTTTTTGTTTGTTTGTTCTTTAGTTTTTCACATTTATGTAATATCTTACATTAACATGTTAAATTCATGATAGTAAAATATAATAATTATCCTAAAAAAGGATACTTCCATGAACATTTAGTTCGTTCATCATCACTATCCAGCTGTGAAATATTTCATCTCCCAAAACAAAATTTCTCAACCAAACTGTTCACTGTCCCTTTTTATTCAGCCTCTGGTAACTTTAATTCATTTCCTTCATGGATCCTATATTTATTCTAGAATTTTTCTATTATTCAAAGAATAAAATATATTTATTTTTTTCTGGTTTTGTGACAACGTGAAAATTGGCATATTGTTTTAAATTCATTTTTATTGTTAGACTTATTGGGGTGACATCTGTTAGCAAGGATGACATAGGTTTCAGGCATACAATTCTACAGTGCATTGTCAACTTGATGTATAATAAGTTCACCACCTAATGTGACTTCTCCTTCCATCACCTTATATTTAGCTTTCTTTCTTGTCTGCTTAGAAAGTTTTTTAATTAAGTTATTAGTGTTTGTTATTGGTTTCATTGGGAAAGTATTTTTTTGGTATTTTTGTCATGTAATAATTGAAGCTCCAGATGCATTGAATATTAAATGTATAAAATGAAAGACTTTTGTAAATATTGTGAATAACCAGCTCTTGTGAAAGTTGATAGAAGCCTAAAAATGTATGGAGACACTCCATAAACCTAAAGTCAAGAAACTAGCATGCTCATGCTCTTACCTTCAAAGGACAGAACATGGCATAAATTATTCTTTAAATTTTGACTAGCTCTGTGACATTAGACAAGTTAGAGAACCTATCAAACTTCTGTTCCTCCAGTTTTCAATACATTTTACAGGATTAACTTGATCATGCTTTTTTTTTAATTGGGGTGACATCTGTTAGCAAGGATTACATAGGTTTCAGGCATACAATTCTACAGTGCATTGTCAACTTGATGTATAATAAGATCATGCTTTTTAATTAGGTCTTGCAGTTCTATAAAGGGAACTGATTGAATGCCCATGAGGAATATCTTAGTTGCTAATGAAATAGCCCTATTGATATCTGCTATGAATATTCCTATAACACTTTCCATTGATTTCCACACATTCCTATTTTAATTAAGACACCAGAAACACAAAGTTTGTCAGTGAAGTTTAGCAAATTAAGGAGGACATTCTATTTCTGTATACTTTATTGAAAATATATGTAAACTTAAAAAAGAAACAAACAAAACAATCATGGGAATGTAACATACAGCATAGAAAATATAATTAATAAAATTATAACAATTATGTACAGTGAGAGATGAATTATTAGACTTATTGAAGTAATCCCTTTGTGAGGTATATAAACATGTAATCACAATGTTGTTTTGTACACCAGAAACTAATATAAAAGTGTATGTCACCAAATGTTGGAAAATAATTTTTTGAATTAAAAAATATATATATCCCTAAGAAAAGCTGTCTACATTGCTATGTTGGACAGCAATTTTTAAGGACAACTTTTAGTGTGCTGACTTTGATTATTGTCTGATAATGACTCAGAAGAGCCTTATCTCCAATATAACAAACACTTTGCAATGATCAAAGAGGCATCTCTCATCTAATGACTGCTGTACTTTCTTGGGGTAGAGTGTTCTTTTTCATTGCTCTTTCTGAAATGATTTGGTTTTTTACAGTTATTGAATTTAATTAATAAAAAAATTATGTCATACATTTTCTGACATTTAGAGATGGTTTATATGGTTTATAATATTTTACTATATTATGTAATTCACATACACTACTTCTAATATTATTGTTCACTTAAGAGTGTTTTATTACTTTGGAATGACCTTTTAGAAATAATATCACTTTTTAAAAATAATATCGACATGTCTATGGTTTCAGATACTTATTGGTGTACAACTGTAAAAAGGTGACCTGTTTAACTCTACAGTTCCTTTGAATTTATTTAGCCAATTATATTGCACATGCAATGCAACATGAAATATTCAACAAACAAAAAATTTTTAACAAAATAAAATATAGTATGGTAAAAATAAATTAAAATGTAATAATGATTACTTTTTATAAATAGGACAATAACAATATCACCTACAGAAAAAATCGTGTCACCACATTTAAAAACTAAGACGATATCAATGTGTCTGTCAAAATTACAATAAGAAATTTAGTCCAGAATAATTTAAGAAGAATCATTTCAGATAATTTTCAACAGATTATGTTAATGTTATATAAGCTGATGCATATAATATAATTTTAATAAGAAAACAACTGATGGCATTAAAATTACAACTACTGTTACCAAAAAAAAAAACTAGTGTGCATTTATTTCTAACACAAATAACCATAAATTTACAGTAAAATTTTATTTACAATAATGACATTTTCAATGTTATTATAAGATTTAGTTTTATACCAACAACCAGGTATAATTTAAGGCAGAAGTAAAGGAAATGTAGATAGCATAGCTACTGCTGTCATTGGTGCCTCATTTGTATATTGTTGTCCCTTGTATGGCTACATTTTGTGGAAAAACTGAATCTATGGTGTTGGTATAAACATTTCCACAAATGCCACCAACACAGCAAAAGCTAATTTGTCCATCTCATCACTCCCCAAAATTCTTCCAGAAGCCAACAAATTTAGTGGTTTTTAAATTCATGATACACAATAAGAGAAGCAGTCCAATGGTCTGTCAGTGCCACAAATAGGTGGATCAAACAAGAGCTATTCTAGCTTTAGACATGTTAACAGGTTCTACCATGGCAGGTATTTCGTGAAGTTACACCTGCAAACTCCTAGAAGTTATCACAAATTTAAGCAAGTCAGGACAGCTTTCCTGGAACAAAAATTCCAAATTATCTCCAACCATATCTTATAGAGACACTGCAAAGTTAAGAAACCATGTCTCATAGAATGCAAACCAGTCTGGCAGGGCATGCAGCCCCTACTTAAAGCCTTCCAAGATGTGACTTCCCTCACCCAGACTTCATCAGTTTTTTCTCTCTTTTACCCATCTTGAGTAAATCCTGGTTCAAAAGTCACAGTCATTGTTGCCCACATGGGTTGTGAAAACATCACATGGCCACCTGTTTGCTAAATTCACTCTTTGTGTTGGAGCAAGCTGGAGAAAGGACCCTATCACAAAATTGATTGGGTAAGTTCCAGGATCTCCAAAATGGTGCAGCACCACAAATCCAAGAGGGCACATGTGTTTACGTCATCTGGGAGGCCTACCCTACTGAAGCAGACCACCCACAGTGACTTCTTGCTTGTTTATTCTTCTTCAGCCAGGACCCCAGCGTAGGTTTCCAGGGCTCATAACACTCTGGGCCATTCTGGGAAGGTGAAGCTCCAAAATACCTACCATGAATATGCAGAGAATGGAAAGAGTCTTAAAGACCATTACTCTCAGACTGGCTTGGACTGCAGGAGAGTTAGCTGGGACTGACCACATAGCAAGGGGCTAAAATGTTCCTGCTTTGCCTACACAAATGCAATAAGAGTTTAGCCTGGGTACCTTAAATGTTTGGAGTGTCCAACACTCTACTTGATACTACGGTGACAGAAAAAGTGTGAGCGCAACTCTGCCGTCAAAAATTGATGTCAGCTTTCTAAACATGAGCTGCTGACAGCCTTTACTTGTACATGTGTCACCTCAAAGACCCAGACCCCACCAATGTAAGAAAGCACACAGATTTCCTTCTAAGAATGAGGATATTTTTCTTTATTTCAGCAAAAATTTACTGCTTGTTTATGAAACTCCCATATATCAAACTCTGGAGGACACTCCCGGTTACTGAGCCTGCTGTCATATTCCAGTTTTTACAAAAAAAAAAAAATAGTACTAATGTCAGGTAGCATTACAATAGGTAATGTATTGATACTTTTTTTTAACAGCCCTATGACAGAACATTACCAAGATTCCATTATACAAAATCTGATGAACCAAACAACTGCTACATCTCCAGTGTCTACTTCAATGCCCATGTCTTAGATCTGACTCTGGGCCTTGGATAACCCTGTCAATGGGGTTTGCTTTGGAAATGATTATTTCTGAGATTCTGAAGGAATGATTCATGTTGGGTCTTTTCTCTGAGATTTATCAAAAACACATTGCATGTTTTGGTTTCTGTATATACATGCACACATGCATGTACACACACACGCGCACGCGCACACACACACACACACACACACACACGAACAATGACTGCCCATATGGACATACAAAGGGAAATACACACTCAAGAAACTACCATACAGAAAGACAAAAGTTGTTGTAGGAAGCTCTGTCACAATGCAGGTCCACCCAATTTCTGGGCATTATACCCAGAGCCCATTAATAGAAAGGGGAGATTTGCCCAGGTAATGGGCAGAAAAAGCCAAGTGCTCAGGGTTCCTCCTGAACCAACATCATGCCTGAGCATCTGGAAATAACAAAGTGTGGTTTCTTTATCTTCACCCTGTGCAGCTGTAACTAGAAGCAGACACACGCAGTGTAGAGAGGTTCAGAAGTAAATACCTCAGCTTCTTCTTCTCTAAGATAATGTGCATAGGTGTGATGAGAGCAATAAGCTCAAAGTCTGCTACACAGCATATATTCACTTGTTCTCTGTCAGGACTGTTGGGAGCCATGCAGGCTGGCTTTGGGGAAGCATGACTTGTTTTACTTCTGCAATCTGGAAGGTGCGTACTGCTTACTGAGGAATCTGGCTGATAAGGCCAGTTCCTTGGGAAACTCTAAAGAAAGAAGACTATCTGGGTACTTGGAAGAAATGCCTTGGGAAACTGACTCCCTCTCATTTACTCTGACCTTCAAGTTAACTGGCAGAGAGTCAGGGATGGTTTATGATTTGTCCTTGAGTAAGATAATGCATATTTGTTTCTGCTGTGCTGCA
>PVJL010010813.1:0-46736 GCA_004026885.1 Lyroderma lyra
TTCTTTTGGGTATACTTAGGAATTGCTAGGTCATGTGGTAATTCTATTTATTTAAGTTTTTGAAGAAAAAACATTTTGGAGTTCTTAAAATGTGGTAGAAGAAATTGAAATAGACTTTTGGCGTCCTTGAAGTTGATAGAGGAAGAGTTTTAGATAGACCAGAACCAACTTTTCCCAAGTGACCCCGATTGCTTTTTTGAACAGTTTCCTTTATTCATGTGTATCTAATGTGTCAGCCCAGACTGTGAGTACCCACGGGAATGAATGCAGATGGGTGAGAGAAAACAAAAACCGTTCAGGGCAAAGTTAATCTGCCTAAGAATTCTCTGTTGACATTTGTTTAGCTGAGATGACAGCTCAGCAAACAGAAATACTGGCCCCACATCCTTGGTATGAGCGCTATCATAACGTTTTGTTTGAAAATCGCCTGCAGACCGACAATGAATTTGGACAGCCAAAGGGAATTCATTAAGCTGCAAAGAGCTCTCCAAACAATGATTTCCCTGATGTGTTTTTTATTCAAACCTTCCAGGTCACTAATTTGTCATGCTTTCTTTAAAAGGAGAGAACAATAAGGGGCTGTATATGGTGCCCTCTACGGTAAAATATGTTGATTTAGCATCAATAGAGAAGGGCAGAGCTGGGCAGAGCTGGGCAGAGCTAAATGTTCCCGCTATGCTCCCATTGTTAGTATGTCAGCCATTGGGATGAAATGCTTCCTAAAACTGAGCGCTCCGTTGCCTATCATCTTAGAAGATGCCGAATGTTCTATGAACATTGTGTGCCAGACCAAGTTGGAGCTACAGCACAGTGGTCTTCTCAAGGGCAAGGAGCTTGGGAAGGGTGTTACAGGGCCTGCAAGTGACTTTAAAATCCTTCTGCATGATCTGTATGTGTGACTTCATTCCCAGCTACTTCTTAGGGGCCGCTAGTTCTGCTAAACTGGAAGTGCACAGTTCCAGACCTCGTTAGAACCAACATGTGAACGACATCAAAAGCCCACTTTGGCTCTCTTTAGCTCCGATCCACACCAGATAGTTTGTTAATCAGCATAATGCATGCAAAGAATAAGTTTTTATCGATGAAATGATGGACTAGCCAAGAATAGTGTTTAGAATCTAGATTGGACACTTCTGCCCACATATGAATGGGGTGTATGAAGCTAATGAGTCCAGCAGGTAATTTTAATTTTCTGGTAGCCATGTTTAAAAAGGTAAAAAGAAACAGCTGAAACTAACTTGAATAATAGATTTTATTTTATCCAGTATATCTGAAAGAGTATCATTGATATGAAAACTATGTATGGATACTTTACATTATTTTCCTTATACAAAGTCTTGAAAATCCAGTGTGTATTTTGCATGTTACAAGCTACACCAGCACTGTGCTAGGAGCTTCTAATCCCTAAAACAACACTGAAAGGTGGGGTGTTTTTTGGACCCACTTTACAGATGAGTAAACTGAGGCTTGGAGGTATTAAGCTAATATTCATGGGCGACATGGAGGTGTCGGTGGCAGCTAAGTCAGCCAGAGACAGCCAGGTATAGTGGCAGGTGGCTGTCCTCCATCTGCTGACATACAGATGCAAAAGCGCAGCCCCCTTTATCTTGATTTGGGGCCAGAGCCTTCCCACAGGATGGGCCTCATTTGCAGCCACATTGGGGTCACCTAATCCCTGTGCCCAGTCCTGTCACCTCACTGCCTTGGGGCATTTCTCCCCAGAGACTCCCCAGGCACCCTCTGCTGTGTTTCATGGGAACCGAGTCTAAGACACTAGGACTCGACTCAGCCTACGAAGCCCTTGCTCAGGAACTGCTCCCTCCTCGTGGGGCATGCCTCTGCAATGCCTCTGAGTCCCCCTACCAGGTTAGGGGGTGAGCAGAGTAGTGGTTTTTCATGTGGAAACAAGTTTACCCAGGAGGGGATGGTGCCCTGCATTACTGACCATGTGGTCTTTAGAAGCGAGACAATATGAGCTCATTAAGAAAATGAACCAGGGGGTATGTTATCTGCACTTTAGAACACACACACACACACACACACACACACACACACACACACACACTGCAATCAAGAAGAAAATATTGCGATGGTTTCTGAGGAGTCCCCCAAGTAATAAAACGTATCTTTAAAAGACTCATTGAAAATGGCAAGAATCTTCAAGTTACCTTGAATTTCTGTGTCACTTTCAATCAGCCCAACCTCAGAGACTGCAACAGTAAAATTCTCAAATTGGCCAGCCCACGGGCCAGGGTCACCAGGGAGTCACCCCTGACCCAGTCACCTGTCCACTTGAGAACGCTGGGTTGGCAGGGCTGCTTCTCTAGAGCATGAACTCACCCAAGACCCGCAAGTCCATGTAGAAGGGGCCCTCCTGGACCAGAAAAGACATCATGGTCTTTGGAGACCCCTTACTGGGAGATGAGGTGGTTAATTAACCAAAACAGCCCTAATCACTCTATTTGAACTTCTGTTCAGTGCATCCTGCAGTGACTGTGCATTTGAATCCTGGGGTCCCTCTGGTTAACTTATGTAAAGGCTTTTTCTAAATAATCAAAGGAACTTTTGGAACCATGCCTTGGCCAGTCCTTAACACCCCACAGGGAAGACAAAGCAAAAACAGATGGAAGGAAGTGGATGGCTGTCATTTACCTCTGGAGCCCTGGGGCAATGCAGCCCAGCAAGAAACCAACCCCCCACAAAAGAGGAAACGAGGAGAGCCAGAGTGGACCCTCCAAGGCCCCACCAAGAGGTGCACTTCACTTACGGCCCAAACCCAGTGGGGATGAGGAAGAGAAGATGAAGAACCAGCGGGATCTAACCAACAACTGCTTCCTCCCACCTTCTGGCTGCCCCCCAGCCTCCCTCTCCCTGGCCACGCCCCTTCTGGAACCTGCCCCTGGGGCCCACCTGCCCTGGCCACCCCTTGGGATACCTGGCCTGAGTCCCAGTCATACAGGTAATGCATGCTTGTTGTAAAAAACAAAACGAAAGTAAATGAAATAATAAATAAAATATCTGAGCAGTGTGTAGAGGAATTAAAGTAAATCCTTCCATTTCTCTTCTCCTCAGTCCACTCCCCGAAGGCAGCTACTGCCAACCACGTGGTGTGTGCCCTAGATTGTCCCTAGATGCACCCACACATGCATGTACACATACACATGCATGCACAGCCACATACACATGTACACATGCATGTGTACACACATGCATGTGTACATGCGTGCATGCGCATCCATGCACACATGCACATGCATGCACGTCCACATGTACACATACACATGCATGCACGCCCACATCCACATCCACAAGCATGCATGCATGCCCACATCCACATGCATGCATGCCCACATCCACATGCATGCATGCCCACATGTACACATTCGCATGCATGCACGCACACATGCACACATATGTATGCACACATACATGCATGCTCACATGCACGCACATGCATGCATGCCGCATCCACACATAGACATGCACAAACATGCATGTGCACCCACATATGCACGCACATGCATGCATGCACACATGCATGTACACATACACGTGTGTACACATCCACACCCACACATGCATGCACACATACACGTGCATGCACACACGCACATGCATGCACACCCACATGCACACATGCACAAACATGTGTGAGCCACATATGCACGCACACATGCATGCCCACACATGCATGCATACCCACATCCACACATGCACGCACATGCCCACATGCCCACATCCACACATCCACATACATGCACACTCACATGCACACACACGCATGCATGCATGCACACATGCACATGTGCACACACGCGCGCACACACGTGCGCGCGCACACACACATGCACACAGTTGGGTTCATATTATGCAGCCCTGAGCTGATGAGTGGAAGGTATTTAATAAATGCACACAGAGCTTTTCCGAATAGCAAACAAGGACGGGGTGCTCTCTTCCTTACCTGTGTCTAAGAACACTCCCAAACTCTACACATGAAAATACACTTTTTTATCCGGCAAGAACCCCAAACTCAAAAAGGATACCTTTCTCTGAAAAGTAAAAACACCCAATATGGCTGGTGGAAAGGAATGCCTTGTCTTCTTCTTGGTTATCTTCTGGCCCAAGGCATTGCTCCAAATCAAGCTGGAAGGAGGTAATGCTGTCTGTTACAGAGGGGGACCCCTTGAGGAAGGTCCAATATGACAAAACAGGTCAGCGCTATGCCTGCCGCCCGCCAGGATCACAATTAAAATGACAACTACATGACAGAACAATCAACCTCAAGAATCATCCGAAGACTAGCTGAATAAAACCCCCATAACAGAGGATATAAAAAAAGAGGCCACATCAAGATCGTTATGCTTACACTCTACTGTAGTTCACCAAGTGTGCAATAGATTTAGGTCTTAAAAAAAGAATGTGCACTCCCAGCCAGGGAGCTACCCCCTCCCCCCCCCAAAAAAATGTGCATAGCTTAATTAAAAATACTTTATTGTTAAAATATAAAAACAATAAATAAAAAAATTTAAAAGAGTAAAACGAAGAGGGGATCCCCCCTCCCTGTTTCCCTCCATAAGATGCTAGGCTGGGCTCCTGACTTAGTTTTTCTGGGGAACAAAATGCCAGAATCAAACACTCTGATGGGCCCCAGTACCCTACCTGTACCCAGAGCTCAACGCACGTGCAGGCGAGCACTGGCCCTGCCGCTGCCCCCTAGGGATCCTCGCACGAAGGGCTGGGAGTCTGGATGACCCCACGGGAGGGGCCCCCTCGCCTCCTGTTTCCATGGACGTCTCCTGAGAAGCTGGGAGGAGAGGACAGAAAATCGATGGGTTCCCTCTGCGAGTGCCGAGAGCTTTGCACTTGACGTCACAGAGTTCCCGAGCTCAGGGTGGACTGCTCTGGGGATCTGAGTCCGAAAATACAGCGACACGCTCCGGAGTGTACCGACAAGTTCATTCGTCTCATGCAGCGCTGTGGATGAACAAAGACGAACTAACCCAGGGCGCTCTCAGGAGCGAGGGTTCTTCACCTCCCGGGGCCACGGGCCCCTTCAGGAATTGGAAGCAGAGCCCCTCGCCCCGGGAGACGTGCAGACACGCCTCATGTGCAAACAATTCAGGGCATCCCCTGGGCCTCTGACAGCCCACGCGCAGAGCTCCTGCCCGGAGTGTGAAGCGGGCAGTAAGCGGGCAAGGTGTGTTGATGCTTTGGACGAATGAGAAGAGACTCGTATAGAAGCCGCTCCGCCAAGACGTAAGCTCCTGCCCGAGGAGCTGCTACCTGTGCGTAAAAGCTTCCGTCTAGACCGGGTCCAAGGACACCATCAGGATGGGACCAAGACAGGGATCTTGGCAGCCATGGATGGTCCCTCTCCTGCCAGGAGTCTGCACAACCACCGCGTTATCCAGGCCTGGGACCGCGTCCAAACGGGGCAGACTGTAACTGGAACGGAACAGAAGCGTCTTTGTCTCTCCTGTACCCAAAAATCTACGTATGATGGAGTGAGAGGCAGGGGCCCAGGACGTTCATTTTCAACCGGGGGGTGGGGGGGGTTTGTGTTCTTTTTTTAAATCCCAAGGTTTCACAGACGCTCTTCAAGTTGTTCTGAAAAATCTCAAACGGATGGGAAGGTCATTGCTTTCGATGTGCCTTAGACACACACACTGCAAAACGCTTTCCACACAGAGGGCGCCAGTGCAGGCCCCCGACTCTCCCTGCCCTGCCCCCCACGGCGGGAACCCCACGGCGGGAACCCCACGTCATCTGGGAAATGGTTCCTTCCATTTTTCTCTTAAATTGATCTGCTCTCGGCTTCCCTGGAACCTTCTCTCTGTAGTCATTGTCCTCATTTCTGCAGCCACAAAAATGAACTGTGTTCCCTTTGTCGCCCAACAATCCTTGAGCTCTCAAGTCCCCCGAAGTCTGCTCTCCTCTTGGGGGATGAGGGGAGGGGTGCGTGGTCCTGCGTCCCCACCATCCTGCCTCCCTAGAGGGGTCCTACATGGGCTTGTTAGCCCTTCTCCGGAGCATGGCCTTCTTGTGGGACTAGAATCTTCCAGTAATGCCATTTGAGTAGTAGCTGCCACATGACCCTGAGCAGAGAATTAGGGTGAGACAAGTGCTTCTGTTTTTTAGTTTAAAAAACTGAATAAAAAAATTTAAAAAAAAAATCTAGGCCAAAGGAACTATGATAAAAGAGAGGGAGAGAAATGTGGACACAGGGATGCAGAGACACACAGGGAAAAAGCCATGTGACGACTTTCAGATTGAAGGGACACACCTACGAGCACCGCCCGTGACCAACAGAGGTGGAGAGAGGTCAGGGACAGGTTCTCCCTCAGAACCTCCAAAGAAACTGGTTCTGCCAACACCTCAGTGTTAGCCTGGCCCCAGCGCTGCATTTCTGTCCTTCAAGCCACCCGGCGTGGGGTCCTCGGTCCCAGCAGCCACGGGGACCCCACCTGCCCGCCTCCACCCGGCACGAGCGAGCAGCTCCAAGTGGGGTCAGCGGAAGCACTGCCCGCCGAGCCGCAGAACCAAGAGCAAAGAAAACGCCTGTCGTCTTACGCCACTGAGTTCTGTGACGGCTCGGATGTGGCACCAGGGGACCAAAACGCACTCTCCGGTCTTCTCCTTCAGCAACAGCCAGAGGGACCCTTCGATAACAGATGTCGCCATGTCATTCCTCTGCTCAAAACTCCCCATAACCCCCTCTCAGTCGGGTAAAGCCCTCAGTGCCTCACACTGCCCACGAGGCGCCCGCCCCCTCTGCCATGGTGTCCGGTCCTGCACGGTCCCCAGGCACTCGCGTCCTCAGGTCTCAGGTGAAATGTCCGCTCGGTGCAGGCCACGTGTACATTCGTGCAGGTTTGACTGCTGTCTGCCTTCTTCCTCACTAGGGGAAGCTTTCTTGGGGTTCAGGCTTTGATGGTTTCGCCTCGTTTTTCCTTGCTACGTGGAGGGCCTGGCACACAGGAGGGGCTCAGGCATTGCAGTGACCAATTGGAGTCACTTCTTTCCCATTTGTGGACTTTGTCTTCCTGGAGAGAGAGAGCAGGGCAGGAATGGGAGCAGCTGGACATCCGGGCCTCCTGAGAACGAACATGTCACCGCCGCCCAGGATTCCCCCACAGGTGCTCTGCTCCTTCCCCCGCCCCTCGCAGCCTGCATCCTCGTGGCTTCTGTTTGCAGCCTGCTCCGTGCCTCTCTCCACCTGCAGTCTTCTACCCCTCGTAGGTCCTGAATCCAGACTTCCCGATTGGTTGGCCAGTCACCCACAGTCCACTGGGACATGCTCCTACTGGGCACAGCGCTGGCCAGGCCGCCTCAGGGGCCACCTTTGGCGCCGAACCTGGTCCGCCGAGCTGCGTGCAGGTGGTGAAGGCCCGCCCGCCCGAGAAATCCTTCCCCACCCAGGCGCTTCATCAGCTGGCACCTTGCGTGGCCTGTCTGGCAATCTGAGGATTTTCAGCAGCGTGTCCTCACTGCCCTCATCTACCAGATGGGACCAGCCCCCCAGGAGGCCCACTCAGCCAGTGATAAATCTACCCAGTGCGCTTGCTCTTCTAGCCGCAGGCATACTCTGACAGGCTCTGACAAATGCCGGGCTGGAGTCCATTCTCTCCTCAGCCCTCTCCATCAGGCAACAAAGAATAAACAAGATTAGTCAGGGAGCTCCAATGCAGGAGGTCCAAGGACCTCACTTCAAGGGAACTGTAAGAGAATTGTGCAAAATCTGAGTTTCTAGCCTTTACTTTCAGAAATGCCAGAAAATGCCATCGCAAGTGTGGAGTTAGGGACATTTTGTTATTGGAACTCGAATTGTGATACAGTGTAACTGCCGCTGTGACTCTGCTAGCTGCTGGCAGATAGGAAGCCTTCCTGTGTCCTATTTCCCAAATCCGAAGCGGCTACTGTTAAATTCTGTGTGGCTACAATCCTGGCCCAGACGTGCGAATGAAGGGAAGGCTCCTGAGACGAAATTTAGTGTTGTGGCCTCTCATCCAAATCCAAGGCTGAGGTGAAGTTCGCCCTGGAGGACAAGATGCCAAGTGGCTGGGGTGCAGCCTGGGAGCCGGCTGCCTGAGCTGATCCCTGGCACCTCCAAAACCAGATTATGCAGCTCTGGTTCTTTCAGAAGCCTCACAAAAGAAGAAGGAGGGAGAAACTTGCACCCATAGCTATAACCCCCATCCCCAACCCATGGAAGGAAGGGTTGCTTCCCTCCCTTGGCAGCCCGCTCCACCCCCAGTGGACTTGCTTTATTAAGAAACTCTTAACTATCTTACACTTTCACAAATTCTGTCTCTTGACTGAATTCTTTCGTCAAGAGACAAGAACCCAGGAAAAAATTGCCATTTTCTGGTGAAAGCACCACCCACCTAGATGCCCTGAGGACCTTATTCATTCCCATCTATTGCCTCCCTTGGGCCACTGAGGCAACCCTGAAGCTTCCTAGCTGGCTCTGGACTGGCCACTTTTTCAGCCGAACTGCAGTTTTCAACCAGGATGCACAAAGCACAGGGAGAATCCATAATCCCGGTGGGTCACAGGCTGTAGATGCATCTTCTCCCTGTCCTGGAGCCCGCCTGTAATTGTCTTGCAGGTGCCTGCTCCCTGCACTGCTTAAATGGCCTTGGACACTCACTTCCCCTCCCTGCCCCACGGTAGGGTGAGCTCCACTGGTATGCCTGTGCCATGAAACTGCTCAACAGCATATTTATCAGTGATAAGCAATAACTAAATGCCTGTTACAAGGTCAGGGCTCTTGCACTGAACTGCAGGCACATTTGAGTTCCGCTGCCTGTGAACAGAGCCGCAGGAGCTGTGGAGAGGAGGGCATCTGGCAGCCTGTGGATTTTGGAAAAGATGTGAGGGCATCTCTACTAATCATTAACACTTGAGCTGCAATTTGAGGTCGAAGTGCTGGCTCAGAATGCTGTGCGATGGCCCCAAGAATCTTGCAACAGCAGCTGCTAATCATGTTCTACATTCGATTTCCTGCTAGGAATCCCTGGTTCTGGCCAGAGAGCAGTTATAAGAGCCATATCTTTCTATCTTTCTCTCTCTAACCACTTCAAAATAAAATAAGAAATTG
Source organism: Lyroderma lyra (assembly GCA_004026885.1). NCBI lineage: Eukaryota > Metazoa > Chordata > Mammalia > Chiroptera > Megadermatidae > Lyroderma > Lyroderma lyra. Next base: position 9,101 of record PVJL010010813.1, read on the forward strand.
CTTTGGAGCCCTTTCAGGGCCACACTTTAAAATTACTCTGAAAATAAGAGCTCTAAGTGTCTGATTTTTATAGAGAAGATTTGGGAGGTGTTCTCTGTTGATTGAGCTGCTGAGTCATGGGGTTGGGATCTTCTGAAACATCAGTTTGTTGCTGGTGAAATCGCAAACTCTGCTTGCAAAATTCATCAAATTCTTTAGGAAATATTTTACAATATCCTTGTTGCTTTCTTGCTGAATTTAATCCTAAAGTTCTTGCTTCTTAGCCAATGGGAAACAAATACCGTGGATTCAATAGGTCTTCACCTTTACAGGCCTTGGAAACCTAAGCCTGTATCTCGGGGGATAGAAATGTTAGGAATTAAGAAAGGCAGTTTTTGCAGCTGACCAGAAGAAAAATAATCATTAAATTCAAATGCACATTTGAATGTCTCTATGCCAGGCAATGTGAAGAATTTGGAGGTGTATGGCATTGTGTTAGCCTTCCAACTTAGACTAGAAGGAATGCTGAGAAATACAAAACTAACTTACTAGAAAACTGAAGAGGTGGCCTCGCTTCTCCCTTGGAGTGGAGGGATGTGTTGCAGAACTGATTTTAAATGGGTATCAGTTCTTTCCTGATCAGAAATGTAAAAGCACTGCACGCACACCTGCCTGTTGACCACCGTGGAATAGGATCTGTTTTGAACTTTAAGAAAACCCCTGCATCCTTGTGAAATTCCAGTCCAAATCATTCCACGTACGGTTCACAGAAAGCCAGGTAGATTTGATTTACCTACATGGGCAGGGGAGGGAGATGAAGTCCCCTCTCCAGATGCAACATTAACAACACCTAGAAAATGAACTGACACTGGGGACGCACACGGAGATATGCCAGATACACAGGAAGCACTCAAAAAGTTATTAGCTGTAATTAGAGGAACGTGCAGCCTCGGGGCCTGATATTTTGTCCACGCACAAAGACAAAGGGCGGGGGTCACCGAGGCAGGCGGCCGGGAGCGCGGCGAGCAGGCACCCCCGGGTGCACGAGACGCTCAACACGCGGCTATGCGGCCGGGGACCCGGTTGGGGACCCACAGCCGCCAAGGCCTCTAGGCCGATGGGGTCTCCAACACCACGCCGCGGGGCAGGGTCTGGGGCGGAGCGGGAAGGGCGGGCCGCGAAGGTCGTCTTCAAGGTCGTGGGCCGGACGTGCGGCGCAGGAGCGACGCTGCGTGCGTGCGGGACTCGGAGTACGTGATGGAGCCCCGAGCCCTCATGCCGGCCACGCCACCCCGCCCCTTCCCTGGGGTCCCGGCGCCACGGGCTCGGCTCAGCCAGGGGTCCCAGCGTGGATGGGGAGCGGAGGTGGGCGGGGGCTTGGCCGCACCCTCACACAGCCGCCGCGCAGCCTGGGCCCCCCAGCACTGCTCCGTCTCCGTGGGTCGTCGCCCCCTCCTCCCGGCGGCGGCGAGGGCCGCAGTCCCGCCCCTTTCCCGCGAGGCTCCGAGTGACGGCGTGCCGGGCCAATGGCGAGGCGGAGCGGAGGGGGCGGGGGCGAGAAGTAGGTGGGGTCTCCTCGAGCTGAACGGGAAGTCTGGGCAGTTCGCGCACAGACCAGCTCAGGGCACTCGGAGCACCTAGACTCTTCATTTTATCGCTCGGCCTCGGTCTCTGCAGACCTCTGCTTCTTTCCCGAGCAGGTAGGGACTTCGGGGTAGGGCTGCCTAGCAGGCGCTCAGGTGGGCGGCGAGGGGGTCCTCCGGGGGCTCCTGCCGCTCAGACGGCGTGCCCATGGGTGTGGTGGGGACGTGGTGGGGACGGCGGGTCGGCGCGTGCGAGCCTGGCCCCAGGCTGGGGCGCGGCACCGTGCTTCTCCGGAGGGGTCACCCTGTGATTACGGAGTTACGTGACCACGTAACTGTGCTAGGAGATCCGGAATCGGACGGGGTGGCCACTTACACGGCATTAAGAGTAGGTTTGCGGGGAGATGAAGACCTACCCCGGGTGCTCACTAAGACCAGGCCCTTCCTAAAATGGAGGAAGGGGCCGGGAAGGGAGAGATGCGCAGGAAGCTGCAGTTCCCCTCCCCCACCAGCAGCCCCGGCTTCCCGCAGTGGTCCTGGGCCTGCCGTCCCGCTTCTGGGTGTCCAGCCCGTTCCTGCTCTGGAATGAGCAGTGACTAATACAACTTCAGAAGATGCTCATTCCCGGGGAGACTGCAGCAGAGCTATTGGATAATCAGGAAGCCCTCCAGGCGATCTTGCCTAGATCGGGCATGAGCTGCCCCAGGCTCCCCGCGCTGGCCACCCGCAGTTGGCTCTAATATGACACAAAAAGGATGTATTTTAAGAAAGCTTCCTGTTCGGTGTTTCCTCCGCCATGAGCTCTGGGCCGTATGACCTGTTGGTTGACTTACCTCCGGGGCACGTGCAGGCCCTCACCGCTCGGAGGTTCATCGTGGGCAGGTAGAAAGCTCTGAAGACCCAGACCAACCTTCCTCCTTGCTGAGCTCCCACAACTTTAATGACTTAGTATTTCTATCCAGTTTAAAGCCAAGTTGAATTTTATTTTCACGTGATGAAATAGTTGATCATCTTATATCGCTAAAAAATGAACCAAAAAATTAGCTCTTAACTGTATGCTGAGGTAATGAAATGAAAATGTGTTTAAAAATGCGTCTAAAATCTATAAATCAGTGACGGCCTGAAGATTTGGAGAGGTTGACTGGAAACAGACTGAGGGGACTATTTCAGATGGTGGAAATTTACACAAGTATATAGTTTGCCATAACTCAAAGTTAACTCAAGTTTTAAAACTAAAAAAAAAAGTTTAATGTGTTAATATGTTTTAAAACATACCTTTTTCTAAGATTGTGGATACCTCTTTATCCTGTAAATGAATAAAACTCCAGCAAAAGCCACAGAAGTGATTTCAGTATCTAATTTTGAAACTTAAAAAAAAAAAAAAAAAAGGTGACATTTGCTGCTTCAGAACATTCCAGAGAAGATACTGGAGGGAAGCCCAGCTAGGTAATGGCTTCTGGACACTAATTCAGTTCTTCTCATCCACACTACAGTCCTACAGTTGTTCAGTTTCTTCCTTGGAGAAAAAAGTGAGAAAAGGGCTTTCTTTGAGGACTGTTTGTAGCTATAAATTTTTAAAAGTGTTTTGAAAGGAAGATTCTTCCAGTTATATAAATATCTAATCATTATGTTGTACACCTGAAACGAAATAAAAGTGTATGCCCCGTTGTTGAAAAATTAAAAATTATTTAATAGAAAAAAATTTAAAAAGAAAGGAAGACTTCCTTTGGAGTATCCTAGTGTTCAAACAATGGGATTGTTCTCTATTTAGAAATCATGACATTTCATAATTAAGGTTTTTAAATGGGGAAAAATGCCCTTTGAAAGAACACTAATTAGATTCCATTATTGATGTGCCCTGTCTTATTAAAGACCTGGGTACTGTTGAGTTTTGAAAGACTCAGAAATTGGCAGTAGCAGAGATCACAGTGCACGGGCCAAGGAGCTCACTCCAGGTCTCCAAACTCCAATTTTCTGATTATCTGATAGCCACCAGTGAACATCCTACAGCTACCTCTTGCCTAACTTGATGAAATATGTCCCAAACTTGTTATTTCACTAGGAGTCAGATTTTTCTCCTCTCCCACCACCCCCATTTTTCATCTTAGATGGTTTGCTTGTGACCTTCATGTCCCCTTGGTCCTGGCTTGGTCCCTTTCCATGCCAGCCCTCATTGTTTATAGGACAAGGCCTGAACTGCTGGGGTTTAAGGCCTAACCTACTTTTTGGAAACAATTGCCACTGCTCTCCAGCAGCATTTTTCCCACTCTAGCCAGCTGTCCTACTTCCAGTGTTCAGTCCAGTGTAGGTTCTTCTGATCTAGGCATCCTCAGAAGTGACCCCTTGAACAAATGTGTTGAGGCTGCGTGACGATTTATGGAAATGTGAACTGTTTCCCCCACAGAAACTCAACATGTCTATTCTCAAGATCCATGCCAGAGAGATCTTCGACTCCCGTGGGAATCCCACCGTGGAGGTGGACCTCTGCACTGCCAAAGGTACATGCCACCTTTGTTTCTGTGGTTCCTCCTCCCACGCTTCACTGTTAAAGCTTGGCTGAAATGACAGCCTTCGGCAAGAAGAGGTCTGTTACTGTAAAAGCCCTTCTTCGTCTGCAGTGCTGGGGCTCGGGGAGTTGTGAGGCATGTCCTGCTTCTTCCTAGGTCAGTGAAATAGGGAAGTAAAGGGGTACCTTGTCCCTGAAAGGGCTCATCACTAGTGTGCTAGAAGCTTGATGTGACCACATCAGCAAGTGCAGGTATAAATATAGCACTGTCGTCTTTGTTTCCAGGAATCACTTTTAAACCAGTGATCAGGGACCATTTTTACTTTGGGTTGGGATGTTCCAGAGGCCCTAGTTTTACCTGAGATAAGTGCCCCTAGGAGTTTGCCCACGAAAAAGAATAGAATGGGGACTCTTAAAGGTTCCCCTCTTTTTTTGACTTTAAGAAAAGTTGGAAGAGCAGCTGTCGGCAGAATCGCCCAGTGGTGCTGAGCACACAGGCCTGCCAGTCAGAGCTGAGTCACATTGGTGAATCACAGGCCTGGCAGTGGAACCTCCGCCCCTCCCTGCCCTTCCTCACTCTTGCCCAGGACAAGAAGGCCCCTTAAGTTTAGATGTCAGTGGGCAGAAGTCTGCCCATGGTTACTTGCTGTGGTGGGCGCTCTCAGAGTAGGGGTTTCTTCTGAGCATGTGCTTTATTAGAAATCTGTGGGAATCTCCTTGCATCTTAATGAAATTGGCTTACTTAGCAGTGGAGCTTTCTGTTGGAAGTTAATGGACTTTGAACAACAACAACAAAAGACCCAAGGCACTAGAAGATTGTTGGGAATGGGGCATTTTCTTGGAAGCCCTTTAAAATGACTAAAATGAATATTTTTTCAAATTTAAATAAATGGAACTTTCTTGTGTGTCTTAATCCTTTGCCAAAAAAAGCAAAAAAAAAAAAAAAAAAACACGGAAATGATGGTGGATTTGTTAGCTTTTCATCACGTCTTTCTTAGTTCTCTCGACTTGGGCTGTGTAAAATACCTCATAATGTTTCTGTTGATTACATATCAAAATGATGATGTTCTGGATATATGGGGTAAAATAAGATAATTGAATTTTATAACTTAAGTGTAGCTGCTAGGTGATTTTAAATTTCGTAAGCAGCTCACACATTTGTGTCTGCTGGGTGTGGGGTGGCCATACGAGCCCCTGGGGCCCCAGCGAGGGGAGCTTGTTAGAAACACAGGCTCACAGACCTTCTGTTTCATAATCTGTTTGAACACAATCCCCAGGTGATGCATGTGCACATTAAAATTCTGCTCTAGAGAAATTCATCAACTTTGCTGTAGGGTTCGCATTTTAGAATCGTGACAACATGAAAGTCAAGAACAGACCATCTGAGCCTCCCAGCTGGTGGGAGGAAGTAACTGTGTTTCCTGATGACAGTGCTGTCTGGGAATGGAGGTGGGGGGGTGAGGGCTGTAACTGTGTTTCTTAACCATTACTGTTGTTTTCTCTCCCTCTCAATATCCAGGTCTCTTTAGAGCTGCTGTGCCCAGTGGTGCCTCGACTGGTATCTATGAGGCCCTAGAGCTCCGGGACAATGACAAGACACGCTACATGGGGAAGGGTAAGAGTCAGCACCCACAGCCTGCCTCTGGGGTGCGGCTGCAGCGTGTCTTCACGCCTCCACCGCTGTGCCCGGCCTGTCACAGCCTCCCCCACTCCGTGTGGCTTGCATTTGAGGGTGGGGAGCCTCTGGTTGGGCCCACTGTGTTACGGCGAGCACATGCCCCGCACAGACGAGCTGGAGAACTGGAGTATTGACTCCAGGATTCCGAAACCTATAAACTCAAGCAAAGTTTTCATGCTCATTTCTATTGTGGGTTGTCTCCAATCTGTGAAAAGCTCCTGGGCCAGGGAACCTCAGGATAAGAAGACATGTTGGCTCATACTAACTAAAAGCTTTGCCAGTCTCCCAGGAGGGCTCTGTGGGCCTTCCAGACCATTAGCCCTCTTCAGGGGTCAAGGGGGCAAATATCTGGAAGCTCTGGCTAATGGCTCCCCATTAATGGTCACCTGCAGATCATTCGTTGTGGCTTGATCTTTTGACTGACTCACAGAAGCAGCACTCCGTGGCAGAGCTGGCCTCTGGCAGGTGATGTGCAGCCCTATTCCTTAGTGTCCGTAGCACCCACCTTTCTGTAGATGGAGCCTGGTGGCCAAATTACAGAAATGCAGAGACGGCACTGTCACCCCAGGGGCAGAGGCAAAAAAAATCTTATAATATTACTGTGGTTTGCGAACCACCAAGGACCACAGGATATCCTCGGGGAAGGACAATTAGGGGAAGAGTTTTCAAAAGAGTGGGGCAGTAATGAGCAAAGGTTGGGGACCCTGTGCCAGAGTTCCAGTGAACATGCTATAGGAACCAGGGTTTCTAGGCCTACTTGAAGTTCCCCAGAGGCTCTGCCGTGGTTGCCGAGGTGCCTAGCCCAGGTGGGTACTCGTTCGTGGCAGGATAGCACTGTGCCTTGCTTGTAATGAGGATGGACTGGCGGTCCGTGCCACATTCTCCCGCCTTCCTTTTTCCTCTCTTTCACTCAGTGTCCTTCACAGCCTTTCTCTTCTGTTTGTTTTTTTCCTGCTGTCAATCTCTACTGGTCAGGTGTCTCCAGACCCGTTAAGTATGTTAATGAGTTCCTGGCACCGGCTTTGTGCACGCAGGTAATGCATTGGACATGCCTTAGTTTCTGCGGCTGGTGTATCCAGTGCATGGTCTTGCCAACTAATCTCCCTCAGACATTCTGAGGTTGCTCTGTGTGCGGCTCTAACCCTGGGGGTCCTAGGTAAGAGCACTCAGACTGGGCTAGAAAGTCCTCCCTTTTCGGCAGGAGAGAGGGAGATGGGTGGGCTTGTACCTGGGTTAGCGTCACCTGGTGGTGTCTCCAGCCGTGCTGCTCAAGCCAGTTTCCCATCACTGTCAGTAATTTGAGTTAATTGTTCCTTCTAGGTGTCTCAAAGGCTGTTGAGCACATCAATAAAACTATTGCGCCTGCCCTGATTAGCAAGGTAGGACCTGCCTCCTGATAACTAATGCATATTAATGCTATCAGAGTGTCTCCAAGGCCAGTGGGCTTTCCTGTCCATGGAAGAGCTTATTCTGAGCGCTGAAGAAGCCAATTGGATCCCTGTCAGCTGAGAGTCGTTGAGACTTTTCTAACCTGCTCTCTGTGTCCACATCTAACAGCACATGAATTGGATTGCAGGGTGGGGGAGCCTTAGAGCTTTGATTGATTGTTTTTTCCTCCAACTATCTTGACCTTTGAGAAGTTAAGCCCCAGTCGTGTTGGACATAGTGTCCATGGTGACTGACTTATGTTTCATGAACTGTGGAATTATTTATTGTAATTCTACTGGCCTTAACAGGAGAAATCACGTTAAATAAAATCTTACTTGGAACCTCAATATGTCAGACGTGAAAAGTGGAGCTGCTGTAGGTGAGGTGAGGTGGGGCTGGGGACCCCACAGCCCTACCTCCTCAGCAGTTTTCCCTCCCCCTCCCCCATAACTCCTGTGCCACTTGCCCAGATGGGGACACACTGAAAGCCCCTGGCCAGAGAAGCTTTCTCAAAGCCGAAACCTCTTCCTGGGTGTGGCCGCTCCCTCAAGTTCGTCTGTGTGCTGGTGGCAGGTGGGCTCCTCTCTGTCTCTTGAGGGAGCGGGGGCCTGGCCTCTGTGGCACTCATTGGTCGGTCCCAGACACAGTTTCTTGTTTCTGCTCTGCCGATGTGCCCTCCATCTCCGTCTCAGGCACCTCAACACACCCCTGTTCTCGGTGCCTTGGTGCCCTTGCCTGGCGGGAGTAACCACACAGGGCTTCCCTGGATATTTTTTTTTCTTTCAGGGGAACCTACTTCAGTCAGACTCTTGGTGAGGGTTAGTCTCTGAAGCTATCTGCCTCAGACTCCTGACGTTTTCCAAAGATGCCTTGCCAAGGCATGATGGAGTTATAGATGGTTTTCCTTTAATGTTGCAGTTTTTATGTAAAGAACACAATAAAATTGTTATGATTCAGTTGTTAAATTTTTAAAGTATTACTGACTTTTATTAAAAATTAGGGGGTTCCCTGGTGGCGTAGTGGCTGGGCTTCGGCGCCCCCACTGCCACAGCCTGGGTTCGATTCCCAGCCAGAGAACCAGCAACAACAATAGAAATTTACTTTGAGCCAGTTCTGTTATGTGATGGTCTCACTCAAAATACGCATTTTGATCATACACCAGCTGTTCTGCTAAATGACTTTGCACTACTAGAAATCCTGTCCCCCATCAGCGGGTGGAGCTTGCTGTCCTTGAAGGTCACCAAGAGTGATGGCGGTGTGTGGCCTGCCTTTGAAGAGCAGGGCTCGTTTGCATGAACAATGAGTTCTGTTATTTATCTGAAAGTCACCCTGCTTTGTGTAATAACTATTCAGCATGCACCAAACAGTTCTGTCTTATGTGTGATCTACATCTGGACTCCCTAGATAGACTGGCCTGTGTGACACAGGGACTGCCTTATAAATTCATTGTGGGCCCTCCAGTGCTTGGAGAAATGCTGATACTCTTAAAGGAAGTGAAGGGCAGCTTTGTGTCCCCTGTTTACTCTTGATTCTTCCCCCCCGCCACACACACATCCCTTTTTGCCTACCAAACAAATTTATAACACAACTGATTTGGACTTTGCACAGTTCCAAAATTTTAGGGAATCGATGACAGGAGTGCACAGGTCATGCAAATAGAGTGATACCACTTCCCCAAGCAGCTCATCCTCCCTTCTCCCTTAGAAACTGAGTGTCGTGGAGCAGGAGAAGATCGATAAGCTGATGATCGAGATGGATGGGACAGAAAATAAATGTAAGTGGCCGAGGTGGGCCTTGGCCCAGGGAGGTGGGATCGTCACCTGAAGACTTCTTGCATGCCTTGGGAAGAGGTCATGTCCCTGACAGTGAACTACATCATTGCCTGTGGCCTCTTAAAGTTTCCTGGCCTCAGGGTTTTAAGTATCAGGAGCGTAACCAGGGAGCGCAGCACATCTGTAGGGTTGTTACTCAAAAGGGGGTGTCCTTTATACCAAATCAAGCAATTTATGGCATTTACTGGTTCTAGACACCAACAAAAAGCCATCTCAGGGGGAAAAGCAGATGGTCCATATGAAGTGCTGTTTGTGTTTCCACCTTGAATGTGGGAAGTAGATGTGAAGAGAAGGTTCAGAATACAGTCCGCACCACGCTCGCAAGCAGAGAGGTCGGTGAGGGAGAAATACCGCGTTTTAACTGTGCCGTTCCAGCTAAGTTCGGTGCGAATGCCATCTTGGGAGTGTCCTTGGCAGTCTGCAAGGCTGGAGCTGTTGAGAAGGGGGTGCCCCTGTACCGCCACATTGCTGATCTGGCTGGCAATTCCGAGGTCATCCTGCCAGTTCCGGTGAGTGGCTTTGAACTTCCCAGGTGAGGCTTTCAAGCATCAGCTTTCTCATGGGGCCCTGAGACCGCCCATGTCCTGATCTCGTCCACTCATGGCTCGCCCAGCACGGCGAATATGAGCAGGCCCTGGAGGTCTCAGTGACAGACAACTCCCCTGCCGCTTGCTAAGAGTGACCTTGAGCAGGTGACACAACTTCCCTGCCCCCCCCCCCCCCCAAGTCCTTTATGGTTGATGGGGGTGGTGAAGATCGTACTTGCTGGGTTGTGTGCATCGCCGAGAGCAGCCGGTGTGGAGAACAGTGGGCAGTGTGGAGAACAGTGGGCGCCTCTGATGGTGGTGCTCGCAGTGGGCAGGAGAGGGGGTGTGGGGTGGGCGGGGGCACTGCAGAGCCACGAGGCTGGGCAGGGAGCTTACCGCCCCAGGGCTTCCCTGGGCCCGGGGCTGTACTCCACTCTGTCTTTCAATGTCAGGCTTTCAATGTCATCAATGGTGGTTCCCATGCCGGCAACAAGTTGGCCATGCAGGAGTTCATGATCCTGCCTGTCGGGGCGGCCAGCTTCAAGGAAGCCATGCGCATTGGGGCGGAGGTTTACCACAACCTGAAGAATGTCATCAAGGAGAAATATGGGAAAGACGCCACCAATGTTGGAGATGAAGGCGGCTTTGCTCCCAACATCCTGGAGAATAAAGAAGGTAAAGGCTGAGGCGTGTCCAACCTGTAGCCCACGGGCTGTATGCATCCCGGGACAGCCCAACACAAATTTGTAAACTTTTCTTAAAACATTACAAAAATTACGCATGGACCTTCCTTTAGCTCATCAGCTATTGTTAGTGTTAGTGGATTGTATGTGCAGCCCAGGGAAGCCACAAGGTTGGACACCTGCACTAGAGGGACCTCGAGTTTTGTGGCACGTCCCCTCAGGGAGCGTTGGTCTTTCCGCCTTTCGTTCATCAAGTATTGAAATGCAAACAATTTTGGGAGGGACGTAGGGTAGGACCTAGCGTTTATTTTTTTTTAAATAGCAAAGAATTTTCTTAATTTGATTCATGCGTGGTACTGGTTTGCTCAGACTGGGCCAGTGGGCACAGAGGCGTTTTGTTTTGCTTGCTCCACCTGGCGATGGCGAAGGTTTGAAATGTGCTGTGTGTTCGAGGAGATGCCATCTCATCTGTTCAGGACTGTGATCGGTAACTACCACTATTTAGTTCATTCAGCCCCAGGGCTGCTTATAAGCTGTGTTTTGCTTTTAACCCTTAGGCACAGAGTTCAACATGAGAATTGAGTAGAGGGTACAGAAGTCTTAGAACAAGAATTTATCGCTGGGTGTTTTGTTTTAGAAAGAAAAGTGGGGCCCAAGCATCTCCTGTGGCCTTCAAGGGCACCTCGTGAAAGAAAATACCCGTCCTGCTCTCTGGGTCAGCCATAGGGAATTGCTGGTGTTTGGCCGTTGAGACCTGTAAAAGGTGGCCCTTTCATCTGGTTTGACCTCACAGCTCGGGAATCTGCTGGGGAACAGGAGCCATGTGTTCTTGTCGGTGATCTTAGCAGTGAGGCAGCGCCCCGGCGTCGGGGGCCACCCTCCACTCGGCTCCCTCCTGGATCCCAGCCTCGCTCTATTTAAAGCCTGTCCTCAGCACAGCTGATCCCAGCTGGTCACTGCAATTGTATCTTGGCCAACACGGCCGTCCCATGCGGTAAATTGGGGAGCATCTGGCAGTGAGAGTCTCTCAGGGTCAATACCGCATTTCCCACTTGGTGACGCACCAGGGGTGCTGACCAATGGTGTCCTGCCCCACAGCAGAAGAAGTAACTGGAATCCTTGAATTGAAACTAATGGTTGGGGCAGAGCACCTCTTGGGCTTTGTTACGGTTCCCATTTGGCAGCTGTTGACAGGAAATCTTATCTCTACCTGCCTGGTTTTCATGCTTGTTACAACCACCACTTTCCAGCCCTGGAGCTGCTGAAGAATGCCATCGGGAAAGCTGGCTACACGGATAAGATTGTCATTGGCATGGACGTAGCTGCCTCTGAGTTCTTCAGGTCAGGGAAGTACGACTTGGACTTCAAGTCACCTGATGACCCCAGCAGGTACATCTCCCCTGATGAGCTGGCCAACTTGTACAAGTCCTTCATCAAGGACTACCCAGGTGAGTACTTCTGGGGCGATGCCATCCTTCTCCAGCCACCAATGGGCATCAGGACAGCTGCGGCACTGGGTCGGCGATGGCCGCAAGCAAGACAGTGGGTGGGCGGAGTGCACGCCACGTGCCTCCCCAAGGGGGCACTTCCAGTGTATCCAGGGCTTCACGGAGGTGCTTGTTCGGAGGGCAGGAGCCGGTGGGGTTGCAGTTCAGCAGACTGGAGGGTCCCACTGATGAGGCGGGGCTCTGCTTTCCTCAGTGGTATCTATTGAGGATCCCTTCGACCAGGATGACTGGGAAGCATGGCGGAAGTTCACTGCTAGCTCGGGAATCCAGGTAGTGGGCGATGATCTCACGGTGACCAACCCAAAGCGGATCTCCAAGGCCGTGGGCGAGAAGTCATGCAACTGCCTCCTGCTCAAAGTGAACCAGATCGGCTCGGTGACCGAGTCCCTTCAGGCGTAAGTGCCCATGGGAGCACCTGTCACAGAATGAGGGCCTGAATCTAAACAAGATCCTCTTCCTAGTGTTGGGGAGCCCTCCAGAGTGGAACTCTTTACAGGGTTTCAAATTTGAACCGGGGGGGGGGGAGCTTTTAAAGTAAGCGATGGCACCAAGGGTTCTGGGGCATCTGGCAGTTGTGGCCTAATCTGGCCACTTTGTGGTCCTAGACTTGTAACTTAATTTCACACGGAGAATGTCAGGAGACAAGTTCTCCCCTCAAGAAGACTGAACCCCATTTCTCAAATCTGACAACAGGGCTGATGAGGTCCTGGGGGCGTGTGAGTTGAGAGGGTGAGGGTTATCTTCCCCCGGAGGTGAGAGCATACTGGCTGCTGCTAGGTCCTGGCTTCTCACCCCATCTCCTGCCAGGGAGGGTGAGTCATGGCCTCAGGCGGGGCTCTTGTGCCCTGAACGTGATCTGGGCTGTTTCCTGTCTTCTAGGTGCAAGCTGGCCCAGTCCAATGGGTGGGGCGTCATGGTGTCTCACCGCTCCGGGGAGACGGAGGATACCTTCATCGCCGACCTGGTGGTGGGGCTCTGCACTGGTCAGGTAAGGAGCTCCCTGGAATGAAAGCTGACCCTTTTCTCTGACCTCAACTTCCTGGGCTCAGAGCTGAGCTCCCTCTTTCTCCTTCCTGGGGTCAGAGATCCTCCTTAAGAAACTCTTCTCCCTCTGCCATGGCACCCTCCCCTCACCTGAAAGGCTGACCAAGATTCAGTGCCCATTATAAGTACATGTGACCTTTTCTCCTTCCAGATCAAGACTGGTGCTCCTTGCCGATCCGAGCGCTTGGCCAAGTACAACCAGCTCCTCAGGTAAAGAATCCCTCCACCAGGAGCTCCTGGCTCTGGGGGGCGTGTACAGAACAGGGGGCCCAGCCTGAACAGTGTTAGGTTGGAGCAGAGGCTGGTATAGACCCTGAGGTGCTTTGCAACATTGCCCCAGAGCAGGAGCCTGTTCTGTACGATGCTGCCATCTGCTGGTGGAAGCGGGAACAGGCTCCCCCATGTACAGTCATAAAATTATGGGAGCCTTAGTGGTTATCTAATGTAGCACCCTTGTTTTGTGGACAAAGAAATCGGGTTCATAGAGATGAAGAAAATTGCTAAAGGGCAAACAGCAGGGTTTCCCCTGTTTAGTGCCATCAGACATTCTGGTCCTGTCAACTTTGTCTCAGTGTATCCTCAGTGTATCCCTAGCACAGATGTATCCCATCACAGGGACACTTGCCTGCCCCGCCTTTGGTTACTTTTTCGGTCTTGCACGGAAAAGGAACGTCTGTTTCATAAGTGCTCCCACCTTGCCCTTTTTAAAAACTGTCCTGGAAAATTTCAAGCATTTAAAAAACCAGAGTGACCAGTAATGTACGCCCTTTCCTGTCACCCAGACACGGTGGCTGTGACTGCCCCTCCATGTGCGTCACTTTACACCCTACTTGTGATTTACTGAGAATTTTAAAGCAGACTCCAGACATCTTACGATTTCCCCTGTAAATGCTTAGTATATATGTTTCAGATAAAGACTTGTTAACTGCTCTACCATTACATACTCGAAGTTAGGAATAATTCCGTGATACTGATGCCAAGTCCATTTACGATTCAGTCCCCCACATCCTGTGGTCACTGTAATAAGTCCTCCTCTTGCCCCCATGCCACTAATTTGTTGAAAAAACTGGTTGTCTTTTCATGAAAATATTTTTTTTTTATTTGGAGAAATAGCCGTCCTTGCATTTCTTGTACTAAGGTCCTTCAGAAACGGTGGGGAGGGGCTTTGGGAGAGGCAGGTAGACACCCTTGTGGCCAATCTGAGAGGATGAGGGCCGAATGCTCTAGTTGAGCATCTCGGCTCAGTGTTAGGACGCGAGCATAAGTTGGACACAGTAGGTGAGTGCTGGAGTCTCAGCTTCCTGGGAGGTGTGTCTCTGGGTAAGAAAGCTTAGTGCATTGAGATCTGACTTGTCTGTTTTTCACTCCCCCTCTCTGTTTTTCTGCTTCCCAAGAATTGAAGAGGAACTGGGCAGCAAGGCCAAGTTTGCCGGCAGGAACTTCAGAAACCCACTAGCCAAGTAAGCTCTGGGCAGGCAAGCCTCTGAGCCCTGGTCACTAGTCAGCTAATTAGACCTCTGCTCCTGATGTCCACATGGACAGCTCCAGGCCCCCAGCCGATACTGCAGGGGCCTCGTGTAGTTGCCTGCCCGGTCCCACCCCTGTGATGTCCTCACTACTTCCTTAGAATGGCTACAAAAGCCAAACTTGACCATCAGGAACTCTGCTGGAAATCCTAGCTCTGTAGTCATGTGATTGGCTGAAATCACTGTTTTTCTCACCTTGCTTCCCAAGTGTCTGGAGCCATGTGTATCTGCATTGTAATCTCCGAGGTATTCACAGACAGATCTCCAGTGGTTTTGTGTGCAAAATAAAAAGGCTTCAGTGACCATAGGAATACTGTGTGTGTATGACAGTCTGTCCTCCTGTCCTCTGTCATGGGACATTGCAGTAGGCCTACCAGAACTGGAGGCTTCGTGTCCTGAAAAAAGGGACAGGGAGTCTGTTGTACATTTGCATAAGTCCTTGCAAGGGCAGTTTAGGCAAAGGGTGAAAGAGGAGATGTGCTGTGTCCTTTAATAAAAGTTGCGTCGGAGCTCGGAGGCAGGGTGATATCCAAGATCGTACATCTTATTTGGGATTAAAAACAAATGCAGAGCTATTACAGATCACCTCAGGGGCATGGCTTCTAGGTCACATGACTATATTGTCCAGACCAGAGTGACTGCTGGGGTAAAGCTCACCATCCTGGGCAAGCTGAAAGGGAGGTTCTCTGCTCGGAGAAACAGGTGAAAGAATGGTTATAAGGTAGCTCCTGGAAGGTAGGGCATCTGGAGGTTTTTGGAAACCATGCATACATTAACTATAATTTAATTCCATTCCTTAGTTTCACTGACCTTAATTCAAGTCTTCAAAAGCTGCACAAAACTGGTGCCCACTGTGTTGGGCAGCGCCAATAGAAACGTTACTATTACAGAATGCACTGTTCTGGAGTAACGAGCACCGTGTATGAGGCGGTGTGTTTGTTTTATAGTGAAAATGCTCTGGTTGCTATCTGCCCCTTGAAGAAAATGGGTTTTAGCATTTTCTTTTTTTTCCCCTAGAATAATGTGATCAGTCTGTCGAATTGTGTTTTCATACACGATTGGACTAGGAAACCCCCTTGTGGGCATTTTTGTTCATTGTTTGTCTCTGTCAGGGTATTAATCAGGCAGAGCCAGTAGGAGAAGATAGATACATTGAGAGATTTATCTTAATTGGAACTGCCTCCTGTGATGATGGTGTTTGGCCAGCAAATCCAAAGTCCATAGGGCAGCCATTTAGAAGGGAGGGTGACCAGGACAGAACTGCTTTGGCACAAGTGACGTGCTGGCTCACAGGTGGACTTTGTTCTCGTGGGGAGCACTCAAGCCCTGATTTTAAAGCTTTCCAACTGTTTCATTCAGGCCCACAGTGGTCATCCAGGATAATTCCTTAAAGTCAATGATTGGTGCCTTTAATTATGTCTGCAAAAATAGCTTCACAGTAACACCCAGGTTAGTATTTGGACAAGAGGACTCTAGTTAGTTGACACGTCACAAAGCCATCACAGTCCACCCCTTGTCAATGCTGTACCCATACCCATCTTAAACTGTAATTAATCCCCAAACAGTGACTATGAAGTCCTACTTCCACCTGACGTGGTGCGGCTCTGGCACATACAAGCGGAATGACTCACCCATACCAGGTTCTAATGACTGCTTTCTGTCTGGAAATTGATCCTACAGGGAAGTGAATCATCAAACCAGGCCTAACAGTCTCGCTCGAGTTGTTTATATTTATCCCAACCTTAAAGCTGCAAGTTAGCATTAGTATTTTCAAGCTTGGTTTAATGGGAGCATTTTCTTACACTTTGACTTAAAAAACATGACTGACAGACAAAAGTATCGCTCTTGGATCCAAGGACAAGTGTAGGTAGGAGCCCTTTTAGGTAACCTTCGAGCTGAGGTTGGATGGCTGAGGCCCCATGTAAGGAGTTGACTGATGGCTTTTGACCCAACAGAAACAAGCACATTGAGTTCCAGGTTTTCTGGGAAGTCATGCTCAGGCCTGGAACGTCAGACATGTGCCTGGATCACCCGAGTTTACAGGAACTTGGAGTATTTTTAAAGTAAACATCTTAGCACATGTTTGTAGTCTCTGGACTTGATTTATGTGTTTTCTTTTTTTACCTTTAACTTCACATTACAAGCACTTTTCCACAAAATGTGTTTTTTTCACCTGGGTCCTCCAACCTCCAAATTACTACATCTCAGAAATTGGAACAAAAACCGATCGAAAATGTGAGGTGCTGGTTCTTGAATTTGGCCCTGCACCAGCGTCACCTGGGAAGCTTGTAGGTTCTCATTGCCCAGACCAAGAAAATCAGGCTCAGGTGGAACTGACAGCACCAGAGGTCTCTAGTGGGCTTCCCTAGCCGCCTGCCACGTGCAGCCACACTTGAGGACCACTGGTGCAAAGGAAACAAGTAGTGGGCTGCTGCCGGCCAGCCAGAGCTAGGCCCCTGGACGTCCAGGGAAGCAGCCAGGGTTTCCCTGCAAAACCATGGCGCTGGCACCTTTAATGAATACCCCTGAGGCAATCTGCAGTCCACAGCGCTGGGCCTCGTGGCAAGGAGGGGGCCGTGACAGCCAAGCCAGCTGTCCAGGAGCGGAGATCGCAGCACCCGGCAGCGTGGGTGGGTCTGGGTTCTGGCCCTCTGGACTGCTGCTTCAGCTTGCCCATCGGTGAAGCGGGGCTAATGGAACAGTACCGAGTTCAAGCTCTACAGTCAGTGAGTACACAACCACATCAGTTTAGGCTCCTACTTGGCATAAATGGGACTCACACACCTAGGGAGGTACAGGGAAGGGGAGGGAGGCCTTCAGAGCTTGGGAAGCAGCTGTGGTGGCAGTTAAACAGAAATGGGAAAGTTAGTGGAAAGCTGACAGCAGCCCAGGGAGGGGTCTGGGGACCCACTAAGCCAATCAGTTGAACAGCCTTACTGAGGTGTGATGTACACGCAATAACAAGCACCCATTTGAAGTGTATTTTGATGGGTTTTCGCAAGTACACCCAGGTAGCCAGCACACGACATAGAACACTCCCACCTCCCCCAAGAGTTCCTCAAGTCTTCCCAGCCAATCCCCACCCCTAACCCCCAGACCCAGCATTTTTTAAAGTTTCTGTCAAAATGTAAAAAATGGGGGTTCCCTGGAGGCGTAGTGGCTAGGCTTTGGTGTTCTCACCAACCAAAAAAACCCCAAAAACAAAAAAACATTTCTGGTGAAAATTCCCATTTCTGGGTTCTAATGGATTGGAACATAACGCTGGGCCTGCGTTCCTAGAAGGCAGCAGGGGCCGCTCACTTCTGATGGAAGCTGTGGACCCACCTGCCTGCTTCACTCACACCTGCCCAGCGCTCTGCAACCCCTGGTCCACGCTCTTCCCCTGCAGGGCATCTTCCCAGTTCTTTCCTTGTAAAAATCCTCTGTCCTCAAGAGTCCCATGAATTCAGGTCCTCCAGGGCTTCTCAACCATTGGTATGGATCTTCAGGTGCCCTAAGGTAGTACGGTCTCCCCGGGTACAACCTTGAACCTAAGCTCATCTAAGCCAGCAATGGGGCAGGCAGGCCCAGCCTTCATCTAACGGGAGGCCACCTGGCCGGTGGCATCCTCACTTCTTCCTGCCTGTCTTGCTGCTGCGTGTGAGGGCTTGGAAATCAATCAGGGCTGCCATCCTGTGGGACCTGGCTCATTTGCATATGTGACCTAAGACAGTAATTAAACCCAGGCACCCCAGGGGTGAGAAGCAAGCACAGTAATTCAGGAGCAATTAAAACCCTCCAATATCACCGTAGCACACCCCCCACTTCTGACACTGGCTCTCACTGATGACAGTCACCTTTGGGCTCCCTATTTTGCCCACGAGACTGTAGCCATGACTGCACATCTTTGAGGGAGGTGTCCTCAGACCTAAGTGTTGGCAGCTTCCCTGACTCAGGCCTCTCTAGCCACCCCCCTCCATTCCATTATGGAGAAGTTAACTGTGCAACGCAATGCCCTAGTCTTTTTATTTAATTGAGACACATAGCAAAACTTAACTATTTTAACCATTTTTCAATGGTACAATTCAGTAGTGTTAAGTATATCCCAAGTGTAGCCATCACTGTGATCTATTTCCAGAACTTTTTATTATCCCAAACAGAAACTCTATACCCATTAGGCAATAACTCCCCATTCCTCCCTTCCCTGAACTCCTTTATTGTATTTTCTCTCTCTAATAATTTGCCTACTCTAGATATTTTACATGAGGGACTCATACAATATTTATCCTTTATTGTCTGCCTTATTTCACTTAGCATGTTTTCTTAATTCTTTTTTACGGCTGAATAATACTCCACTTGGTGGACATACTACATTTGTTTATCCCTTCATCTGCTGGTAGACACTTGGGTTGTTTCTACTTCAAATATCTGAGTCCCTGCTATCAATCCTTTGGGTATGTACTTAGCAGTGGAATTACTGGGTCGTACGGTGATTGATTGACTTTCTGAGAACTACCCAAGTGTGTTCCATAGCAGCTGTACCATTTTGCTTCCCCACCAGCAATGTACACGGTTCCAGTTCCTCCACATTCTCAACACTCATTATTCGCTGTCTTTTTTGTTTTGGTTTTTTTTGTTGTTTTTTTGTTGTTTTTGTGTCTTTTTATTATGGCCATTGCAGTAGGTGTGAAGAGGTATCTCATTGTGGTTTTGACTTGAATTTCCTTAACGACTAATGATGTTGAATAGCTTCTCATGAGCTTATTGGCTATTTATCTTCTTTGGTGAAATGTCTTTTCGAGTAATTTATGTGGCCATTTTTAAAATTGGGTTGTTTGTCCTGTTGCTTAATTGTTTATATTTTCTGGATACTATCATATATAATTTACAAATATCTTCTCTCATTCTATAGTTCGTTTGTTTTTGGTTTTTTTGCGGGGGGAGTAGTTCCCTGGCTGGGAATTGAACCCAGGCCGCGGCGTTGAGAGCGCCAAAGCCTAGCCACTACACCACCAGGGAAGCCCCAGTTGTTTTTTTGTTTTTTTTAAACTTTCTTGATAATGTCTTTTGATGTACAAAAGTTTCTAATTTTGGTGAAGTCCATTTTTTTCTTATGTTGCTTGTGCTTTTGGTGCCAGTTTTAAGAAACCATTGTCTAATCCAAGG
Organism: Lyroderma lyra; assembly: GCA_004026885.1. Taxonomy (NCBI): domain Eukaryota; kingdom Metazoa; phylum Chordata; class Mammalia; order Chiroptera; family Megadermatidae; genus Lyroderma; species Lyroderma lyra. Next base: position 28,540 of record PVJL010010813.1, read on the forward strand.
TCTTAAAGATTTACCTTGGTTTCTTTGTAAGAGTTTAATGGTTTTGGCTCTTACATTTATGTCTTTGATCCCTTTGAGTTTATTTCTGTGTAAGCTGGTGCATGTGGATATCCACTTGTCCTAGCACTATTTGTTAAAAGATGTCATTTTCATCTAAGTCATAACACCTGTCAACAGATCACCTTGAAAACTGCTGGAAAGGTGGTATTTTTAGAGAATGTGCTCAGGTGTCATGGCCACTGCCAGCACCCCCGCTTACTCTCAGCTGTGCTGCTTGTTATCCTTAAGAGAAGAGTCCTTAGGGTACAGGCAGGGCTGTCAAAACTGCTGCCTTCACTGAGCTTAAACATGGCTCGGCCTGGAAAAACAGCTCCCAAGTCAGCACGAAGCCCCCAGGGTCTGCCCATGTGGAACCGGGACTCCAGACGTGTAATGCCTGGGGCAATGGGGCTAGGAAGAACCCCAAGCCCCTCTCCAGCCTTCTGCTGGTGCAGCTTCAGCTGCCTCTACTCCCACCTACCCCTACCCCCACTTGAGAGCAAGCCCTTCATCTACTATGGTAGGGCGAAAGTCAGGGTCAGGGTTAGGGTGAGGCAAGAGAGGCTGTAGGGCACACAACACAAGGAAGGGCTCACGCTGTTAGAACTGGCCCTGTTCTGGGCTCTCGTCCTGGCTACTCCTTAACTGGGCAGTGGGTAAGCTAGTGGCTGGTGATCCCAGCTCATCCCATGTTGGATAGGGGGTTAGAGTGGGAGCTGCCCTGGGCCCCTTGGCCTCCAGCCGCACCCTGCCTCGGGGTGCCCTGCCGCCTGCTCCTTTGGAGCTGGCCGGTCTCTGCCTTCTCTCCAGCCCAGATGGCTGGCACAGGTTTGCTCTTCCCAGCTGACTGTACCCTGTGGCTCGCAGGGGCTTGGGGCCAGGGCAAAGGTAGCCCAGAGTGCCGGGCAAAGCCTGGCGAGATGAATGCAGCTGCCCCTGGATGAAGGAAAATTCCTGGACAGCAAGTCCTTGTCAGCACCTCTCTTCCTTGTCACCGGAGAAGCTGTGGCGCGGTTCAGAGGAACTGGCTGCAGCCCTGTGGAGAGACAATCAAAGTGAGCTCCTCCCTGGCGCACTTGGTAACCAAGCCTTTTGAGGAATACCCCCTCCCTCAGATTTCTTGCATGTTGAGGACATTTGTTCAGTCTTTCAAGGGATGAAGGGATCGCGGGCACAGAGGCAGAGAGACCAATGATGTGCAGCCTAGCCTTGCTGTGCTGTTCCTAAAACCGGACCTGCCCAGCCCCACGGGGACACACGCGCAGGTGGCAGGTGCCGGGCTGTGTTTGCCGGGCTCCCCTCCCCAGCGGGCTGGGCTCCCCTCCCCAGCGGGCTGGGCTCCCCTCCCCAGCGGGCAGGGAAAGGAGCAGGCCCCAGAGCAGAAGGAGACGATGGCCGACAAAACCAAGGCTTGACCGACCCTCCTCTGACCTCAGCAGAGGCTGCGTACTTGGGGACTCAGGGTGGCCTTCTCAAAGAAGGCCACTTGCTCAGCTTAATCTACCAATGAACACAGAACTAGTTAGCCATGTCCCCCCAATTCAAGGGACCCAGAAGCATAGAGATTTAGATTTGAAATGAACCACTGACCTCAAGTGTTTGAGCCACCCCCAAAATATGCCCCTGCCTGCCTGGGTGTCTTTTGTCCTGATCCCTGCAAAATAGGGGTGACAGCCTCCGCATTTACCAAATCTTGCCACACCCCGAATCCCATTCAGAGAGCTGGGTGGGGATGGGGGCTCCTCAGGGTTGTTGGCACATGAGGTTTGGAGAGCAGAATCCCTCAAGAACTGCACACAGGCTGAGGGGTGACGTCATTAGACAGCACCTGAGGTCCTAGGAGGCAGCTCTCACACAGGAGCCCGCCACACAGCGGCCACCTTCGTCACAGCAACGATGGGGCGGGCAGGCCCTGCAGACACTGGCAGGGACCGCTCCCTCCCTTGACTGACTTTCTCCTGTAAGGGATTTCTCCTTGTCCTCCCTTCCGCCCCCCGCCCCCCGCCCCAAATCAGGAGTCGACAAGACAGAGCGTGCCAGGTTACACACTGGGCCGTGGCGCATGGCGCCTGCCGCCTCTGAGACGGTGGACCGAGGCTTCCATTCACTCCAATTGTCTCCTTCCTAGAAGGAGGGAGGGCCGACGGGGGGACTGGAGGAGCAGAGGCAGGAGGAAATCCTGGGCCCTGCGGGGGGTCCCACACTCCCTGGCCGCCCCCCCACTTGTTCACTTGTACCCCCTTCCTTCTTGGTTATCGAGCACTCGTCCTGACATCGGGGGGACGGGATTTGTCAGGGGCCAGATTTTAAAGGTGAACACAGCTTTACAGAGCAGAGACAAGCTGAGGCTAAGGACGGTGGGAGTGGGACCCCTGGTGAGGGTTGGGATAGAGCCCTGGGGGTGGGAGGGACCCTGCTGATGGCAGCACGGTGTTGGGAGAAAGCATGGGTTTGGGGTCTACTTGGTTTTCATTTTCAAGTAGCAGTGACCAATTCAATTAAACCAAAAAGGACTTTTCGTGGCACGTGGCTTCAGGCATGGCTGGATCCAGAGGCTGAAAAGAATCTCACCAGGTCTCGGTGCCCCTCCACCCCCCTACTCTGCTGTCCTCTGTGCTGGTCTTACCTCCGGGCAGGCCCTTTGGGCTTGGCGGCCCCCAACACCTCTTTATGTTCAGCTCGGTAGCCCCATTTGCTTGCCTGGGGCTGCCGTAACAAGTGACCACAAACTGGGTGTCTGAAGACAACAAAGACGTCTTCTCTGACGGGTCTGGAGGCCAGAAGTCCCAAATCAGAGGCCGTGCTCCTGCTGCAGGCTCTAGGGGAGGGCCTTCCTCGTCTGTTCTAGCTGCTGGCAGTTGTGGCCCTCCTTGGCATTCCTTGGCTTGTAGATGAATCACGGCCATCTCTGCCTCTGTCACCACGACACCTATTTTCCTGTGTGTCGTCTCTGTATCTCGGAATTTCTCTGTGCTGATAAGGATGCCAGCTGATAAGGGTTTCAGTCCTCCCACCACCACCACCATCCAGTATGGCCTCATCTTAACCTGATTCTGGCTGCGAAGACCCTATTTCATTCATAGGTACTGGGGCTAGGACTTAGGCATAGACCTTTTTTCTTTTCTTTTCTTTTTTTTTTTTTTTTTTGTACGTGGGCAGCTCCCTGGCTGGGAATCGAACCCAGGCCGCAGCGCTGACAGCACCAGCACTGAAGCCTTAAGCCGCTACACCACCAGGGAACTCCACCTTTTTGCTTGGCAAGGGAAGAGGGGACATGATTCTACCCACAACAGGGCCCTTCAAATAGAGGATGACAAATGACAGTGTCCTGAGGTGTTAAGCCTAGCAGCCAGGTTCGCGTGAACGACCACAGGAGACGCGTGGCCGGGATGAGAGCACTGGCGGGGAATGAAGCGCGAGAAAAAAGTGCAGGGCCGGGTCACACGGGACTCTGTGGGCGCCTGACGGCCTCTGGGTTTCCTCTGGATGAACTGGGAGCCAGTGGGGCAGTTAGTTGGAGGGGAGGAAGGCAAAATCTGACTTTAGTTCTAAAACAACCACTCTGGCGGCTCCAGGGAGAATGGCCTGGCAGAGGGAGCTTGTACCATAGTCCGGAAGAGAGGGGACAGCATTCCGGGCCAGGCAGAGCGCCGGACGTCGGGGAGGGGGGACAGCCAGAGCCTGGATCGACCACGGGACGTGGGGTGTGTGAAAAAGCAGAACCAAGCCTGCCTCTGAGGTCTGGGCTGGAGCAGCTGCGAGGATGAGTGGCCGTCTGCCGAGACCAGGAGACCCAGGGAAGGAGCTCGTTTGTGGGAGGGCGAGCAGGAGTTTGCTCTTGACCCTGGGGAGGGTAAGATCCTCATCACACCTGGCACGTCCAACCTGCAGCCCAGGATGGCTTCGAATGTGGCCCAGCACAAATTCTCAAAATCTTAGGAGAATTTCTTGCGACTTTTTTTTTATTGCTCATCAGCTATCATTAATGTGTGTTTTATGTGTGGCCCAGGACAAGTCTTCCAGCGTGGCCCAGGGACGCTGAGAGGTCAGATACCCCTGCGCTAGATTCCCATGTAGGGGCGTCGATCCATGGAGTTCTGGGAACAGGTCTGGGCTCCAGGTACAGGTAACCCCCGCCCAACCCAGGCACAGGTAGCCCCCACCCAACACGGCACTTCTAGAACATGATTTCACGCTAACACGATTTGAGAATTAGAGAAATCCCCGAACAACAAGGAGCACAGTAAGAGCTTTTAAGAGCAAAAAATATCTCATTTGAATTTAGGGAAATCCCTGAACAACGTGAAACATAATAAAAACTTTTAAGAGCCAAAGGTGTCTCATTTGAAAATTTTTATTTGAGCGTGAATGTCGTATCAGATTTGACTACAGAATTTTAAAATTTATTAGAATTTTAAATCCATTTTGATCGTGGATATTAAGTACATAAATTTTAAAACGTTGTGTTTTTGTTCTCACTATATTATACATAGGTGAAAATGGCTTTACTAAAGCTATTTCTTTTACTTATAGAAATATAATAGTATCTTTTTTTAATTTTGGGAACCTCAGCCCCTTTTTCTGGACTAGTTCTGTGTTTCGTATAACACGGACTCACACATGACACCGCATTTTAGGAACCTGGCAGCCGTGGTGTGCGGGGCTACCTGTGCATGCTTAGGAGTTGTTGGTGTCGGTTTATTTAAAGTTGTGAGTACGGGAGCTCCCTGGTGGTGCAGTGGCTAAGGCTTCGGTGCTGTCAGCGCTGCGGCCTGGGTTCGATTCCCAGCCAGGGAGCTACCCACATAAAAAAAATAAAATAAAATAAAAAAGATCTTTAAAACAAACAAATAAATAAATAAAGTTGTGAGTACAGATGCGGCCCCCAGGGAAGAGAAAGCTGAGGTGGGCCTGGGGCAGTCCGACATTCGGAGGTTGGAAGACTGGAAAGGTAAGCGTCCCCCTAAATTTCTCCCAAGTTTAAATATTTACATAATTCCCAAGTCCTAAGTATTTAAATAACTCTTCAAATAATGGAAATTTTATCTTGTATATGGTGAAAAACCAGAGCCCCTCCCCGTGAAGACGGTCACCATAGGCGACTGCTTTACCTGGAGGGGCGCTTCCTGGTCTAATCCCCAGCTTGGTAATTACCCATTAGGCGTTCGGCCACACACCCGTGTCCTCCCTGGGAAAGACCACAGTGCTGGACTGGAGTAAGTCGGAATGACCCATTGCAGTGGGCTCTCGGAAATGCATGCAATGCACTTCGTGAAACACGAAGCACTTGGGGGGTTCCCACCCAGACACTCCTACATCCAAAGTGACGCTTTGCCCCCCGGTAAACAGCTTGCATAGGAAGGAAACAAATATTTGTGTGATGGACCAATTGCTGTTATAGATAGTGCTGAGGTTCTACCCTTTGGGAATAAATGAAAAGGTTTGAATATTTTTTGCGGGGGGATAGTTCCCTGGCTGGGAATCGAACCCAGGCCACAGTGTTGAAAGCACCAAAGCCTAGCCACTACACCACCAGGGAACCCCCAGAGGTTTGAAATTTGAATGAAGTCACTTTGCTCTTTTTAATGAGCATCAAAAATCGACTTGTGTTCCTTTAGAAGGGACAGGTGGACAAGGGGCCGTCGCCAGAATCCCGCTATCTGGCTAGTGTGTCCTCAGTGCAGGGACGGGCAGAGACATTACGTGCATGTTATTCTTTGCAATGATTTATTGCATTTATAGGATCCCTTTAGAATTCTGGCATTTTTGATTGGTTTCATTAGAAACTCAAAATATTTTATTATGTAAACTGTCTTTCAATATTTTTTCCATGCCTTCAGCTTTTCTTTTTTATATGAAGGCTCTTATTCATATGCATTAATGACAAGGGGCTACAACACAGACTACTGATTTCTGAGACTTATAATGAAGGGAAAATTATTTTTAAAACTCAGTGTGCCATATTATAAATGTACATCGCCTTATTTGACAAGGTGGTAATTACTTGGAATAAGGAAAGGCTGAAGGGTATCTGGTTAAATCCATGAAGCATTAATCATCTAAAGATTCATATCCTGAATCAGATCTTTGTAGACAAATAATGATGACACAAAGATATTGGTGAAATTATTTGTCAATTAGCCAAGTTCAGAATGAGACAAATGATTCTATAAAGACTTTAACCTAAATAATGGACTCTAAAACAGAGATGACCATAATACATGGGTGCATAATGTACAGTCTTAATAGCCTTGGCATCCATCAGAAAACTAATAAATTCTATGACATCATGAAGAGACTATTTTGGACTTAGACCAAAATTACTTAATTAAACTGTGATATTCTACCAGATAAAAACTAAGAATTAACTACTTTTTCTTGCTGCAAGATATTAACTGAACACGTAAGTATGGATGGGGTGGAGGGGGGGTGCAATTAAGCCCCACCCAGAGGGAAAACCTTCGTTGGCTATCATGGTTTCAGCATTAGTGAGTCTGAAGGTGACCTAACATACTTCTGAAGAAAAATCTCCTTTTCCAGAAATTGCTGTGTTCTCTCTTTGTTATGCCACACAATGTACAAAATTAAGTGATGAGTTATGTCAAACATTTGTTCAACTGAAATTTTTTAAATTGTTTTTTATACTGCATGTGTTTAGTGTTTAGATGAGAAATCAATCTGCTAATGTTTTCTGCTCAGAGTCCTTCAAAAATAATGTGATTTGGGAGAAGTGTGGCTGATTAATGAACAGGAACATGCAAAGACACACAGCTGAAGTAGGTGATTATCAGGAAATTGATAGTTGGAAGAAAAAAGATCAGATTTATTTCCCTCAGATACGTGTGTGTGTGTGTGTGTGTGTGTGTGTGTGTGTGTAGCTATTTCCAAGGAGAAAAATATTACTTTAGTTACTTAGAGCTGAGTTTAGTCTATCCAATCCATACAGTATATGTTCAAGTATTAAAATATTTAAAATTTTAAGTCATTATTACAGGGTTTGTATTTACATGAAATTTGGTCCTTCTGGGCCAAACTGAGAGAATGAAAGGACAAATGGGTTCTCTGCCTCCTGGTACCCTCTCCCCATGCACACACCCCTGCAGCTCTGAATTATTCTATTCGATGGTTCTCGGAGGTGGAGGTCACTCCTCACATGACTTTTCAGTGACTTGGCTGTTTTGTGCACATTTGTTTTCATGAGACAATGGAGCAAAAGGTTCCAGGCTGAGGTCCCATCCACACCTCGGTGGAGAACTGTGCGGACTGGTCGTGTGGGCAGGGAAGGGGGAAGCAGCGTGATTTCAAAGTCCACCCGCAGCAGAGAGAAAGCCTTCAAGCTGGCATTCCTGGCTGACCTTTCCCACTGGCCATGGTTTGTAATCACCTTTTGAGCCATGGACCCCCTTGGAAAACCTGACGAGTGCTAGGGATCCTCCTTCCCAAACTCTGGGTGCTCACACATGTGCACACATATGCACACACACTTCCTTTATACAGCCTCAGGGGTTCATGGGCACCCTAGGAGTCCTTGGCATCAGAATCAGTGTCTGAGGTGCTAGGGATACGAGCTTACTTCTCTCTCTTACAATGTGGCTCACACTCTTTAAATCAGTTTTTAAAATAAATGAGTACTGCACACAAACTAATTTAGAGGACCTGAGCTTAATGATGTCAGGAAGTCCAGAGCAGTAGCTCATCTAAACTCATTGATTTCACACTAGTTAGTTGCCTTCGCCCGGCCCCTAAACATTTATTCTGTGACTCTGTGATTCTAGGAACCTCTATGAGGGAGCCAGGAAGCTGGGACTGTGGTGAGGCCAAGACTAGGGAATGCCATTTCCCATCCTTGAACCTCAGTTTCCTCAGTGTTTGTAAAAAAGAAGGCATTTGGATTAGTCGGCAGTTCTGAGTGAGGTCCAGGATGCGTTATTTGAGGTCTGTGAGGTCAAAACCCTTTTCATAACAAACTAAGCTGTTATTTGCCCTTGTCACTGCCATCCTGTCATGAGGGCACAGTGGAGTTTTCCAGAGGCTACGTGTCCTGAGATGACATCACTGCTCTGACAGCTAATGAAATGCATGCTTGTATATTCTTGTGTTTCAAAGACACCTAATGTGATAAATATCAAGACGACCCCCGCCTAAAACAAGAGCTCTTTGGGTCATTGTGTTAGTTTTCTAGGGCTGCTGGTACCACAAACTGGGTGGCTCAGAACAATAGAAATGTATTGTCTCACAGTTCTGGAAGCCCGAAGTCCAAAATTAAAGTGTCAGCAGGGTGGGGTTCATTTTGAGGGCTCTGACAGAGAATCTGTCCCATGTTTCTGTCCTAGCTTCTGTTGACGGCTGTTCCTTGACTTGTGAAGGCATCACTGCAATCTCTATCTTCATATGCCAGCCTCCCTGAGTCTCTGTGCCTTCACTGGCCATCTTCTTATGAGGACACCAGTCGTACTGCATTAGGGACCCTCCTTACTTCAGTAAGCCACATCTTGACTTAATGAATGACCTCTGCAATGGTCTTATTTCAAACATGGTCACATGCTGAGGAGCAGGGCTTAGGACTTCAACCTATCTTTTCTGAGGGACACAATTCAACCAAAAACAGTCACCAATAATATTTAAGATACTGAGACCAGTGTCTGACTAGGTGATTTTGGGGGTGCTACCCTGATGAAACATTGTAAAATTCTAAGGTCAATTTCTTTTTTAATTAATTAATTAATTAATTATGTTTATGTGGGTAGCTCCCTGGCTGGGAATCAAACCCAGGCCGCAGCACTGACAGCGCCGAAGCCTTAGCCACTACGCCACCAGGGGACTCCCTAAGGTCAATTTTAATGGATTTGAAATACTTGGCTTCTGTTAAGTTTGTATTTTATCACCTTGCATTTAAACATATTTGTCACATACCAAAAAGCAAAAACAAAAAACAAAACAAAACAAAACAAACAAAAAAGGGAGCTCCCTGATGGTGTAGTGGCTTAAGGCTTCGGCACTGGCGCTGTCAGCGCTGCGGCCTGGGTTCGATTCCCAGCCAGGGAGCTACCCACATACCAAAAAGCAAAAACAAAAAATAAAACAAAACAAAACCAAAAAAATAAATAAATAAACATATTTGTATGTTTATACCATCCTACATGTCCAGAACAGCATTAATTGACTCGATTAAATGGGGCAATTACTGTATTTTGTTTACTGTATTCTTGTTTACTTTTGTGAATACTGTTTTATTGATTTGTAGATGTTTGTATATATCTTCAAAGGATCAAAATTTTGGCTTTTTGGGGTTCCCTGGTGGTGTAGTGGCTAGGCTTCAGTGCTCTCAACCAGAAAGATGGAGTTGCCATTGACTGAGATGGGGAAGACCTCGGGTAGGGCAGGTGTTTGTTTATGGACATGTTAAATTTCATATACCTATCAGACAGTCAAGTGGAGATATTGAGTTGACCTTTGGCTGTATGAGTCTAGGGTTCAGGAGAGAGGTCTGGGTTGGGGATGCACATTTGAGAATTACCAGCGATTGGATGGTTTTTATTTTTTTATTTTTTATTTTTATTTTTTTTTTTTTGCTTTTTGGTATGTGGGTAGCTCCCTGACTGGGAATCGAACCCAGGCCGCAGAACTGACAGCGCCAGCGCCGAAGCCTTAAGCCACTACACCATCAGGGAATTCCCGGATGGTTTTTAAAGTGGTGACAGTGAATGAAATCAATGAGGGACTGAGTGTAGATAGAGAAAAGATCAAGGACTGAACTTAGGGTCTCCAACATTCAGAGTGGGGAGAAGAAAAGGAAACAATGCCCAAAGCATTGCATAATTAATATTTGTCTGTTTTAATCTGTATTAACATTAACTAATGTAAACATTACAGGACAAAACACTTATTTTACCTGAGAAAACAGAAATGTATATAAGTGACTTTAAGCTAAGTAGTTATTTTTTGTTCTGCCAAATTAATGCAAGCAGTTTAAAATGTTAAAGCAAAAGAAATGGGCAAGTGGGAATCTCAGGAGGCCTTGAATGTTTATCTCTTTAGATTCACAAAGAGGCAATTCCCTCTGAAATTAAGGACCCACACAGTCCTTCGAAGTGAAAAGGTGGAATTCGTTATTCTGCCCGCATCAGAGTGTCTGTTGGAATTGGGATAATTGGGGAATGGCAAAATAGCTAGAAGGAAGTACTTGGAGGGTGGATGCCAGGTGTTGAAATTAGGTAGGGGTGGAAGATTTTGGAAATACGAAGTGTGGGGTAAAGGTAGAGACTAAGATCATTGGAGGAGAGAATTTCAAGGTAGAAAAAAAGCTAAGTTTTTGGTATCACCTCACACCCATTAGGATGACAGCTAGAAAACAAACAACAAAGTGTTGGTGAGAATGTGGAGAAATGGGAACTCTTGTGCACTGTTGGTGGAAATGTAAAATGGTGCAGTTGTTATGGTGGTTCCTCAAATAATTAAAAATAGAACTACCATGTGATCCAGCAATTCCACTTCTGAGTTTGTACCCAAAAGAATCGCAAGCAGCATCTCGAAGAGATTTTTACACCATGCTCATAGCAGCATTATTCGTAATAGCCCAAAACTGGAAGCAACCCAAAAGTCCATTGTCAGATAAATGGGTAAATATAATGTGCTCTATATATACAATGGAAAACTATGTAGACTTAACAAGAAAAGAAATTCTGATACAGGTGACAACATGGCTGAATTTTGAGGGCTGTTATTAAAATGAATCATGTTACCCAAAAATTCATATATTGAAGCCCTAACCCCAATGTGACTGTATTTAGAGATAAGATCTTTAGGAAGTGATTAAGGTGAACTGAGATTACAAAGATGGGCCCTAATCCAGTAAGATTGGTGTCTTTATAAAAAGGAGGAGACACCAGGGATGCACACATACACAAAGAAAAGGCCATGCGAGTCACAGTGAGAAAATGGCCATCTTCAGGCCAAGGAGAGAGCCCTCAGCAAACCTCTGCTGGTGCCTTGATCGTGGACTGCCAGCTTCCAGAACTGTGAGAAAGTACATTTCTGTGGTTAAACCATCTAGTCTGTGGTGTTTTGGTAAGGCAGCCATAGCAAATTATTATAAGGATAGTATGTTAAGTGAAATAAACCAGTCACAAAAAAGACAAATACTGCATGACTTCATGCGGAGCTGAGATCTCTAGACCAGTCAAACCCGGGGGCAGAGGGAGGGGTGAGAATGAGTTGTTCTCTAATGGATACAGTTTTGAAAGGTGAAAATTCCTGCATATTGGCTGGTCAACAGCTCACACTATTGAGCTGTGCACTTTAAAATGGTTAAGATGGTCAATTTTATGTTGCGTGTGTTTCACCACAATTAACACACACACACACACACACAGACACACACAAGAAGCTAAGTTGTTAGCAGGATCATTTATGAATATATTGAAGCTGTCAAGAATTAAGACATGAGAGACTGAGCATTTTTTTATGTTTACTGGACATACAGATTCTGCTGTGGGAGTTCCCTGGTGGTGTAGTGGCTTAAGGCTTTGGCGCTGGCGCTGTCAGCGCTGCGGCCTGGGTTCAATTCCCAGCCAGGAATTGAACATACCAAAAAGCAAAAAAAAAAAAAAAAAAAAAAAACAAAACCAACCAAACATTCAGATTCTGCTGTGGATTGCCTGTTCTTGTCCCCTGCCCACTTTCTATTGGGTTGTCTTTTCCGCACACATTTACAAGCTTCCTTTATGTGTTCTGGTCATTATTTATTTCATGGGTATGGAAATTACAATGATCTTTTTCCAATTTGTGACTTTCACTTATTTTGATATAATTTATCGTAAGTCTTTAATATTGTTTTAGTCAAATGTATCCTTGAACAGTGTGTACTTTTTGGGTCTTGTTCAACAACTTCTGATACATCCTAATCTAAAATTCCTTTAGTTTTACATTTCATACTTGTGTCTTTAACCTGTCCTTTTTGGTTTCTCTATTGGGTTTGGAGTGCATTTTCATTAATATAGTACCACAGGTACCTAAAAGTAGTTTTATAAGAACTTCTGTAAAATTAAAAAAATTATTTATTTAAGGTGCAATTGACATACAAGATTTTGTAAGACACAACTGGGTACTTGTCAATATTGGTTTTTCTCTAACATAGTATCTGGATCTGTGGATGGGTTAGTTTTAGGCTGACCAGACACATCGTTTTAAACGGGACAGAAAACAATGGTACTGTCCTGTTTCAAACGGTACCTACGGTCAGCCCACGTCACCTTGAATTTAGCCCAGGGAGATGAAGCTGACCAGATGCACCATTGTTTCCTGTCCCGCTTCAAATGGGATGTCTGATTGGCCTAGTTAATGTCTTTACATCTCCTGGCCATGCTCTACGAGCCTGTCGCTTTCACTAGTTTCTTTATTGTTCTACTTTATTCTTAATTATAGAGACTGGAATTCATTTCCTTTATTTACGGTAATCAACTTACCTAAAGTTTTTCTGTCTTGGGAGAACGTCACGTTGTTACCTCTCCCTGGCTCACTAGCTCTAGATGATTTCTGTCACCCTGGGATTAAAATCAACCACCTATTAGTAGGTTGGATGGGGTAGAGGGTGCTTCAGTGTGAAGCGAAGATCCATTACAGTTTCTCGTGTCTTTTTATCCTTGAGTGTAGTAAGAATTTGCTGTTATTGATAGTTTGAAGGTCATGGGACTCTTCTGGAGATTGGAAGGCATTTTGGGGACAGGTGTTTCAGGGATCATTCTTATGGAATGTACTGTAACTTGTGGTCTGCTTTTTTTGGGTCTTCTAAGAGAGGCCAGATGTCCCTTATAAAGGTTAACTTTATGTTTATTATTAAAAAATACATTGAAATACTTAGTCGCTAAGGTTCAATTTTACTTGTCACTTTTTTTACACAAGTCATTCCCAAAGTGCCATCTGTGCTAGGCACACCAAGAACGCCACCACATCCATGGGCCCTTCTAAAGGCAGGTGGCCCTGCCGTGGCTCCTGAGGAAGCAGACGCCCTGAGCACTGGGGTTTTGCATCCCCCAGGGGACCAGGGACCAGGCCTGGGCCTAGCCTAAAATGAACTGGGCCAGTGAGGTTTCTCCCTCTCAGGAATTTTAAGTAGGAAATACTAAAGCCATGACACAGTCAGCACAGCAGCTGTAGCTGATAAGTCACAAGCTACAGAAAAACCAGAGAAGCTGGGAGAGGCCACATGCAAGGGTGACTATGAGGATGCTGAAATTAGGAGAAAGCAGACGCTCTGAAGCGAAGCCAAGCTGTACAATAAAGGGTGAGGCGGCCAGCTGGTGGGAGAGACGGGGACAATGGTGGCCAGTGACGGTACTGGTGGAGGCAGCGGGAGTCTCGACCTTCCTGCGGCCCTCCTTCCAGTTTCTCCTTTTTCTTCTGTCACACAGTTCAGCACTGCCTGGTCTTCTGAGGGCCAGTGTTCTTTGTTCACCATTTAGATAAAATCGGGTTTGTGGATAATTTTAAATGCCCCATAATTATGCCCTTATCCTCCCTAGGAAACCACAGCTTTCTTCCAAGATGAAGCTACATAATTTGCCAACAGACGTGGGAGAAGTGTTCCTTTGGAAAGGCAGCTTCCCCCCAGTGGGATCTGCTGGCTCTCTGGCTCGCTCGCTTAGCCGTGGACAGCTGTCTGTAGCGAGGACGGTGAAAAGGCCCGTCTCAGCGGGACGCAGACAAAGGAGGAAGACTACTAAGGATCAAACTCGGAATTGGGCCGGGGCAATGAAAGCCGGCCTCGCCTCCCCTTAATTCTTTCACAAAGCCCAACGCGACTCTTCAATAACCACAGCGGTCAGAAGTCAGAGATGTTGGGTTTAGATCTCATCCAAAAGGCATCCTAGTGTCCTTGGACGCCATGGCAGTGGCCGGCTAAGTGTGATGCAGAGCAGAGCATCACTGCGCGGGACCGGCGCGGTTCAGTGGAGCAGGGCTTCCCTGAGACCTGTCTTTGAGTGTGTTGTAAACAGACCCACTTCTGCTTTGGATGAAAGAAAATTCATCAAAGTCCAGAATGGAATGGAGAACCTTAATTGCTCTCCACAATTAGTCACGTCCAAACAAAGGGAAAAGGTTTCTGATTTTTGATTCTTTTTAGGGGAAAAGCCATTTCACTGTTGTATGTGTTCGCGTGCGTGACAGACACATGCCTCCTGCAGCAAGCCCAACGGTCACTCATTCTCCATCCGAATTCAGTGCAGGGACTTTGATGAAAGGCTATCGGGGGTACTTGCTTGGTCTGAGGGAAAAAACTGGAGCAGGAGCAATTCTGATTTACAAAAACAATTACAAAGTGAAAACCCTGTGCGGGCCGATGCGAGGTGAGCAGGGAGAGCCTGTGGACATGCCCGCTCAACCTGAGCAAGGCCGTGCAGGGCAGCTGATGCTCCTTACTGCCTCGTACTTGCGCTACATAAACTTGGAAGGCAGTTTCAGAGAAGATGCCCAGAAACAAGCTGAAGAAAGCACCCCAGTTCTGCTCTAGGAATTTTGGAGGAAACATAATTTACTTCTGCGAAAGCTTGAGTACTTCTGGTGAAGTACGAAAACTAGTTACCAGCATTTGTTCAAAGAACTGGAATTGAATTTTTTAAAAAATTATGAAAATTACACATGCTTGATATGAAAAAAAGTCATATAGAACAGTCAAGACTGCAGCAAAAGTCAGTCTACCCTCCTCACTCTCCATTCCACACCCAGTGAACTTACTGTAAAAACATTCCCGGTGGATCGGTTTCTAGACATTTCTGAAGCATATACAAATTTGCCCCTTTTAAAATACAAATAGAATTATACACTTCACATAATTGTTCTGTCACTTGCTTTGCTTCATTAAACTCTGAATCCTGGTTATCATTCTGTATCAATTTACATTTACCTAATTCTTTTTGAAAGCTGACACGTATTCCATTGTATGTTTGTACCAAACATTCTTTGTGGACAGATGTTTGGGTTTTTCCAGGTTTTTCACTGTTTTAAGTAGTACTGTTGCAAACTTTTTTGTATATTTTTTTGTATGTTTATACAAGATTACTTGTAGAATGGCTTCCTAGAAAAATTGCTGGGCCAAAGGGTATGGATACTTCACATTTTCATAGATAGTGCCAAATTGTGTTCTAAAAATGGTATGATTACGTTTTCACCCACAATGCATTTAAGGGCCTGTTTCCCTACATCCTCATCAATACTGGATATTATGAAGTTAAAAAAAGTTCTGAGAGATGGTTTTAATTTGCATGCATTTCATTACGAATGTACCATGTGGTTTCTTTTCTGTGAATTTTTCATTCATATATTTTGTCCATTTTTCTATTGATTTCTTTTTCTTGAAAATTTGTAAGAGCTTTTGTATTAAGGAAGTTAGCCCTTTATTTTAGGTGTTGAAACTATTTTCCTTCTGCTCATTTGTTGCATTATTATTTAATGCCTTAAAGAGATGTAAAATATTTACAGCAGCAAAATTTATTGGAGTTTTTCCATTATGACTTCGGGGTTTCCTGTCATGTTTAGAAAGAACTTCCTCAATCTATGATTTGAAAAAGTTTTAGTATTTCTTTAATATTTTTATGGTTTTATTTAAAAAGTCCTAAAATATCTGACATATACAAAAGAATAAGCGTTATCTACATGTAAGTTCTAGAGGACAATAATAAAATAAACATCAGTAAACTAAACCTAAGAAATAGTGGTTTAGTGGTTTCATTTTTTACATTTAAAAATATCCGTTTGTAATTTTGGGGAGAGGAGTTTAAGAATAATAGGAATCTAGTTAAAAATATTTTTTTTGCATTGCTTTTGTTTTCCTATATAGCTATCTGGTTGCCATGACATCATTTATTAAATAATCCCTGTTTCCTCCTGGCTTCTTTTAAATAATGGTATTACATTTCTGATGTGACCTTTGTATACAAGATAAAATCACTTCTACCTGTAGTAAGATACATAAAATAACTAACGAAAGTCCTTGGTATTTTCAGATTCAATAACCAAAGTAATTCCCATTTCCTAGGGTTCCTGAAAAGAGAATAGGAAACTTTTTCTAATTTCACAGAAAGGAAACAACCCACTAGATATTTGACTTCTCTCACCTTGAGCAAGTTATTTAATTTCTCTAAGTCCAGTTTTTTGACCTTTATAATGGAGATAATAATAATACACTTCATGAGCTATAGTCAGGACTAAGGGGACTAAGAAATGCAACATGCTTCACCTGGCACTTGGGACTTAACGAACTTTCAATCAACGGTTTAATAGTTGTTCTTATTTTGATGTATTTTTATTACCTGATTAGCCTCTCAGGTCCTTGGAAGGAAGGCTATATTCTCGGGCTTTACGACTGGACCACAGTTTTTGTATGGGATTGTTAAACAGGTCTAGTTTGCTAACATACCATTATGTTTACAGCTATGTGGAATTTTGAGACTTCTAAATCTACATTGTTATAAATAAATGAAAATGATGCTAATCCCTAATACCACAGTAAATGTAGTTTCCTTTTTTTTTTTTTTTAAGGTTTTCCTTTTTTTTTTTTTTTTTTTTTTTTTTTTTTTTTTTTTTTTTTTTTTTTTTTTTTTTTTTTTTTTTTTTTTTTTTTTTTTTTTTTTTTTTTTTTTTTTTTTTTTTTTTTTTTTTTTTTTTTTTGGCCTTCTTTTTGTATGTGGGTAGCTCTCTAGATGGGAGTTGAACCCAGGCCGCAGCACTGATAGCACCGGAGCCTTAAGCCACTGCACCACCAGAGAACTCCCTAAATGTAGTTTCCTGATCTGACTTGCCTGTCTTCACTGCTAAATGGCAGTGCAGGATCCACAGGCACCACCTTGGAGGTGTCCTCCATTCGCTCAGCATAGGCTGAACTTGATTGGAAATAGTGCACCTATCAATGTAGATTTTGATAAAAACTCAAGCCATCTAACTAATACACTTTACTCCTCATTACTTCCAAACTAATGTGGGACAGTTCCATTAATATCTATTATTATTATGTTGTAAATTCAGTTTTCACATTATTAGATATATAAGGCAATGTTGACCAGTTTCCCCATTTCATAGCTTAAGGAACTGCAGCAGATGGAAGTTTTCTTGCTTAAAGTTACTCAAAAAGGTAATGGCGAAGACCCATTTGCTCTTACATTTCTTGGGTCACAGTCCAATAATATCTGCTAGTTCAAATTCCTAAAGGAAACTGTTGAATGTGGAAATTATAATCTGGATAAATATTCCAAAGAGAAAAATTATCACTTAATTTGAAAGTGAATTATTTTGCGCTATGCTCTATCCCTTAATTATTCTATTATATACAGATCTGAATTCCTTCAGGAAAAGTGTGTGATGTAAGGGCCCTAATAAACATTTACAGTATATTAACAAATAAACAATAAGTTGATGATTCACCCTGGATTCATGCCAGGCTCTGTGAAAGAACTCAATAAACATGATATGCATTTCAAAAACTGCTAATCATAATTAAAATGTCCAAACCCCTCAATCCTATAAATTAAACAGAATATGAGAATCAGGCTAGCCCCTCACTTCCCTTATAGCATCCTAGACCCTGTGATTTATCAGCTTCTGGGGGAGTGGGACAGAATACTGTTTCTCAAAGAAAAAAGGTGATATTTAGATTTTTTTTTTTTCAAACTTACGGCACAGAATTGTGTACACTGCTATCTCTTTTTCTAAAATCCCCTCTCTGTCGGTGGGTATAGTCCCTTCTTTATTCCTTGATGAGACTTTTCAGGCTTCTTATTCTTTTCAAAAAAAGCAGCACGATCCGCCAATTTCGTTATTCTCTTTCTTAATTAATCTTCTGCCAAGGGCTTATTTTGAAAACGTAAATACTCAGCAGATTTAGAGAGTCCTTAAGCGAATCGTTCGAACCCACTCCGTGTCCCCCTAGGGATATGAACCCGCGTCTTAAGTGGCTGAAAAGGCAAACTGTGACCCTGGTAGTAGGAGCAACTGGACCCTGGCCCAATCGGCCCCCTGGACCTGCCGGTGGCGCGCGACCACCCGGGCCCCACACAAAGACGCCCCCGATGGGGAGCGCAGCCTGCCGCCAAGCCGCCTCCCGAAGCGATCGCTGGAGCCCGGCCGCGGCGTTACCAGCAGCCGGCCGCTCCCCACCTTCTCCTTTG
>PVJL010010814.1:0-33997 GCA_004026885.1 Lyroderma lyra
GGTAGGGGACTCCGTGGGGGCCGTGGGGGGCAGGCAGGGACCCGCTCCCGCTGGGACTCGCAGAGTAAAACCCAGAAGTCCTCAGCGCGGTCCTCGTGCTGCAGAACCCCCAAACACTCGGAAACGCCGGAAGGAACCAGCCCCCGCGGCACAGGTCCTCACCGCGTCCCAACAGCCTCCGACCGGCAGAGGGCGCTCCACCAGGCGCCACGGCCACGCGGCCCCACCGCGTCGGGACACGGTCACGGGAGGCGGCGGCGTGAGCTGTCTGAGCGGGCGCTCCCAGAGCCGCACCCCGAGGTCCTGCACGCACTCGTGCGGGCACCAACCGCGAGCGGGCGGCACCGGCGTTAGGGCGCCCCAGCGCGGGTCCCGTCGTGTCCTGTCCCTCCTCCGTGCCCGAAGGTGGGGTCTGTGCTCTCAACGCGAAAGACCCTTTGGCACGTGCCTCCCTCCCACGAGAAACGCCCACTACTTCCCCGCGGCCTCGCGGCCCGTTAAGGCGAACAGATCCCTGCAGCTGGCCTGCAGACGGCTACGAGAGGTCGTCTCCTTTAAAAGGGGAAGTGCCCAGTGAGAAGCAAATGCCCCGGAGACACCCGAAGAGAGCGCGCCAGCCGGGACGGCTGCAGGTTTTCTGCAGAACCGGCCCTTGTGCACAGGTTGGAACTGAGGACGCGTGCAGAACGTGAATGCTACCGAAGGCCCAGACACCGTGTGACGGTCCAATTCACGTCCGAAATGAGGTTACAAGGCCAAGTGTGAACAGAGCCCCACGCGGTGACGCGCGCTGGGATGGCTGCTGGCAGAGGGGTCGGCGGTGCTGGTGGCAGGCAGGCTGGGGGGCCCGCAGGTCGGGGGCGGCCTGCAGCGGGGTGGGGGGGCCTGCGGTAGTTTAACGGGGCCCAACGGCTGCTGACTCGCCCCCAGGGCCTCACTTTCTCAGGCTCCACGTAGTGGCCGACATCAAACCTCACTGCCGGAAACGTCCCAGTCACAGCACACGTTGCGTTTATGCTGTTAAATGCTGTTTTCGATGTCGTTTTCCACCCCCCTAAGTTCCAACCGCATGAAGCGAGCTTCGGAGACGGTACGGTGCTGTCACTTCCCCGAGGGTCAGTGAGGACAAACAGCTTTGCTCTCCCCAGCCGAAATGGGACGGACTCACTTGGCCACAAACTCTAAATCGGCACAAACTCAGCAGCCTCACGCGGCCCTTCCTACCTGCGCTCACAGCCAGCGACCCGCACCGCCGAGCGCCCACCTACAGACGCCGCACAGCCCACCGCGCGAGGGCCCCAAGGGACGCACGGGCGTGTCCTGGCCTCGGGGCCTCGGCGCGCTGCGGCACTGTCTGCAGCCGGGGGCCAGGTCTTCCAACAGCCTCCCAGACGGAGCAACACCGACACCCCTGCTTCCCGTGCAACACAAACCGGGTGACACCAGCCTTCAGCGCCACCACCCCTGTCCACTAAGCAAACCCGGTGCCCGGCCTCCGGCCAGTGTGCCTCCTCCCGCCTTAAATCCTGCAGCGCCCGCTCCCGCGGGCCTCAGCCCCAGAGCCCAGGACCTGCCCGCATCGCCCCTCTGCCTGGGCCTCAGCCTTCGGCCTGCAGGTTAAGGACGCCTGCACGGGACTCAGGCCTAGCCTGGTTCTAGAACCACGGGCCGGCCTGGGAAGTGGGATTACTGAACCGGAACGAGGTACGGAGAAAGCAAACTATCTGCTCCGCACTTCCGAGTCCCCACGGAAACGCTGCTCCCTACGGTGTGCGTGCCACCACTTGCCCTTCCGCGTCAGTGCCTGTCCCCAAAGCCCTGCGGCCTGAGGCAGCAGCCGCCCGGCACTGAGACGTGCGCAGGCGTGAGCGTCGGCCCGGGGAGAGTGAGATGCGCATTTCTAAGACGGGTGTCAGCACGAGGCCCTGAAGAACGTCTCGAACACGACAGGTGTCTGACGACGGAGTGAGATGCTGTGCAAAGTGGTGACGTGTGGTGAACAGTCTGACAGGTGAAGGTATTTGTTATCTAAGTCCTGTCTTTCTTAACCTTTAATAAGACCGTCCTGTTGCATAAATATTAAATTCCCACTTGACTGATTACACAACTCGGACTCTGGCACATTCAGCGGCTTGCTCAATGCCATCCGGGAACTTGAGCCAAATGCCAGTTCCACGCTGCCCCATCACTCCCCCCACACCTAGGGGCACAGTCCCCCTTGCCCTCGACTCAGTGCCCCCGTGAAACCTCCCCTGGCACTACCCTCTCCCTACGTTAGCCATCCGGTGGCGTGCCCGGGTCCTTTTCGGAGGGCTCATCATGCTACAGGGACACGGATACGCCTGGCTCCTACACGGCGAGCTGCGTGCGGCCCACCCACGTGCCTCCGAGCAGACTCCTCGGCAAACACCTGAGTGACACCCAGTCCCTCTGACAGTCCAGCACAGGAGCCTGCTGGGCTTGCACCCGCCTCGCAGAAAGCTTCCCTGCAAAAGCTGACCTGACGGCGTCATGCAGAGCCTTCCAGGGTCCACGACCAGGGCGGGTAACGGCCCTCGTCTCGCACTAGCAGTTTGGTCTGAAGCCGCGTCACGGCCACTGTCACAGCACGCTGCACGTGTGGGTGTCTTCTAAGGCCCCGTCAGGTCAAGGCTCTCACGAGTGGCAGGTGAAGAGAGCAAAAGCATCGGTGTCCTGTGCAGACTCAGCAGCAAGGGCAGAGACACGGCCGACCGCCCGTCTGCAGGCCCCCCGAGAAGCTGAACACCCCTGTCCAGCAGCAGGCCCCCAAAAACGAGCTTCCCCAGCATGCCCGAGGGACACACCCCGGCCCCAGGAAGAAACGGGTCTGAGACTGGACAAAAGCACGGAAGGAAGCCCAGGACCAAAACGGCCCAAAGGCACAGATGAACCCAGAAACAGGCTCACGAGTCAGGTGGTCTCGCTCCCCGACAGGCTGTGGGGGCTCCCTGAGGGCTGCCGGCTATTTCTCCCGTCTTTCTAAACAGGAGCCTCCTTTCTGGACCTGACGTACACAGAACCATTTTATGGGTTTGCTTGTTTCTTCATAAAGGGACATTCAAGTGTCAAAAGCATCAAGGAAACCAATGATGAAAGCCCCCTGGACTGCAGCTCCGAGCTGATGACATGACAAGTGGCCACCACGACCACCTGCTGGGCGCCGTCTCCGAAGCCTCCCCCTGGGATGACAGCAGCCGCAGATGCAGCCAGGACAGGGAAACCCACAGGTCCCCAAGCTCCTGCTTGCGAAGGGACTCCCGAGACCGAGTGTGGGACATCCTTCCCGGGGGCCAGAGCCCCACAAGACCCTCGGCTACCTTTACCTAAATATTTCCCCCCATAAAGGCGGTCTCTGCCTCTTGCTTTGTTTTCATCTGATTTCACGTGTGTAAGAGCCTGGGGGTAGGAAGACAGGCGTGAACACGGGCATCTACCTATGGTACCCCTAGCCCTCAGCCTCCTTTTAGAAGAGCTGAACCCAACCAGTTAAAATCAAGTTCAGAAGAGAAACAGAAAAACAGCAACTTCTCAGGTCAAGACGTGGAGAGTCACGGGAGGCCGGGGGTGCAGGGAGCCCCTCAACGACACACTCGTCGCCTGCCCGACGGAGATAGCTCAACGGGCACGGTCTTCTGTGCACTTCCAACACCGCACCTCAGGCGGGACACCTTAGAAATACGACTTTCTGTAGAAATGACTTCTAAGGACATAAACAAAGTTTCCTGTGAAAACTAGGAAGATGCTAAACCGATGCCAGCGAAGGTGTGGGTGACAGCAGGACTCATGACCATTTTAAGGGGGTGCAGACCCACACACGTTTCAAAAATGCTGAGCAGGTGCACTAGATGGTTAAAGCTCCTTTTACTCGACTTAACGTCTGCCTTCATGGAGTGCTCACACGCATCATCAGGTGCCACCAAGTGTTTTGAACCTATCATGTCATTTACGTGAATTAAAATGAAAGCTTAGAACCCACAGCTTAAATAATGTGACACTGAAAATATTAAAAACATCCTCTAAAACGGGCATTCAGAAACCCTGAGGCAAAGCCAGTTGCACAAATGCAGCAGTAAACCATGCGCACCGCCTTCCCGCCTCCACAGCCGGGCACGTTCTGGTGCCCGTAACAGACCAGACCACCGCCCACCTCCAGGTGAAGGCAGAGACCTCGTCCGGACGTCAGAAATCATCCAGCATTTCTGTCTCTCACACACACCTTCTAGGAATTCAAGAACAGGCAAGTACAAACACTGGGAGAAAACGTAGCCACACAGCAACAGAGAACACAGGCCACCCCGAGAACCCCCCCAGCAGGGCCGCGCCGGGCCGCCCCGAGAATGCTGTTACGCAACATGAAACGCACCCGGCCCCCCCGCCCCAGGGTGTTCCATGGGCCGTGGCAGACGTGTCATTAACGTGCACTTCCTGGTGCAGTCAAAACCTGAGGGTGGGAAGCAGGTATCAGGGTCAAGGCAGAGGGACTGCAATGGCACCACCTGGATGGACGTTCACGCAGAAGTGTTTAGGAGATAACCCTGGTGCAGAACAGCTTCCTGAGAGCCTGCAGCACCCCACAGCAGGGGGAACCGCGCTTCCCCAGAACGTCAAGTGGGGGTTCCGTGTGGCACAGGTGGGGCGGGCGTGACAGTCCGTACAGACGTTCACTACCCGTCAGGTCCCCGTCGGGCACAAGAGAAATGTCCATGTGTTACGTTTCACAAGAAGCAAGTTTAATGGGTTAAATTCATCTATTATGTTTCAATTCTTTAATCAGTACCTTATCAACGAAGATTTTTAAATGTTTATTTTGGAAACATGTTTACTACACTGGAACTTTTGTTAAGAATAGTTTGATGATGTCAGCTCAAAAGACTTTTTTTATTCAAAAGTAGTTCATTTTTGTTCAAGATGGGAAAAATCCAGTTTGTCACCAAATATCCAAAAATTCAGTAAGTAGCTCCCTCTCCTGGGGGGAAAAACTGTAAAACACACACTTGTACCCTGGAAACATTTTTTAAAATACATGAACCAAAAATATATATAAATAGCCAAATCTGAGTTTTTCTACCATTACCCATTAGTAACCCAAAACTGACATAAACAGCTAGTAACAGTGTTATAGAAACCAGTAATAAATACTAAAATTGTATCTATCTGTCTAGTTAACCAAAAGTGATGAAAACGATTTGACTTCAAGTGCAACAATCTTTGTGCTATACCAGATCAGAGAATTCTGAGATTCCTTTCATTTTAGTGGTTTGATACATGTCAAACCTCGATTGCCCTGTTTACACTTCTTAACTCGCCAGTTTTTACCAAAGATGCAGAGATTCTATACAGAAAGACTTCCCTAAAAATAAGTCTCATTTTACTTGCTGGTTCATCCAGTAAAAAAATAAACATACCAATAGGAAAGGTACTAGAGACCCCGAGGTTGGATTTCACACAGCGGGCTGTCTAAATAAAAAATGCAATTTACACGTCAGTCAACAATGTGGATACACGTATTTCATCACATACTTACCTACAACCCACCTATCCACACAGAGCAACTTACCCCTACGTTCAAATTACAAGAACATAAACGACTTTTTCAAAAAGCTGTTTATCACTAAAGATGAAAACAGAAAAAGGGTGGGAAAAGAGTCAGTCACAAAACGAGATACGAGCACACTCGCCTATCTGAACCATACAGCCGAATATGCCAGAACAACTTCAAACTTTGAAAAACAGAAACGCTTCAAAACACAGCATTTACCTTAGTGCACATCAAACACCAAGATTTCCTGTATTCAAATGCCAATAAAGAACTGGATACATAGTACACAATGTTCTTAAAATATTGGTTTTACTATTACTTGTTTCTAATACACTAATATTCAGTATTGAAAGATAAAAATCTTTCAACAGGCAGCCAAGATTTAAGTGCAGAAAATGTGTATTACTGCTCCAACAGCTCCTTACTAAATGTCTGGGTCCCACAGAATCGGACAGACTTCTCAGCAAATGACAATGCTAAAGCTTTCTCCAGGGACCAACCTTGCTAACATAAACATCTATTACTCAAAGAGAAAAGGTAGCTGAAATGAAAAAAGTGTCAAATCCAATGTATATATGTAAATGTGGCCTTAGTGGCTAATTTTAAAACTACCAGATAATTTTGTCAATGAAGGTTTAGCCAGTTTTATACGCTATTCACTATTAAAGTCAGTATTAAATATCCAATCTCTACCTTTTTGTTTGAGGTGAAATATTTATTTTGTGTTAAAATTACCTGGCTGAACTAGAATCAAACAAAGCTGCCTTTTCTTACCCAAGCTGGGCAGCTGAACTTGAGAAAAGAAAGCCACGTACAACAGGGCAGATTCCTGCACATGGACTTTAGAGTTCACAGACCACCACCGCAGCCATCGGTGGCATTCAGCAGCTTAGGAAGGGCATGACGTGTGTCAGAATCACTGGTGATTAACTTTCAGTCATGGTTTGTTTGTTTTTTACCTTGTATTTGAAACTGGTATGGAAAAGGAAAAACTTCCCCTTCGGTTATGGGGGCATCACAACCCCACAGCTGTTAACACAACCCAAGGACACACTGCTCTGGGCCTGGGTGGGAATGTGGAGAAACTTGTCCCTGCTCCAGAGGTAAACAGCTTTCTCGGGTCTTGTTTGCTCTTCCGCTGTCACCAGTAAAAGGGTCTCAGCCTGGTCCCCTAGAAGATAACACTGTTGTGGAAATGAAGTCGAGGGAGAGCCAGTAACTCAGTGGGAGCGCTGAGACCCCCCGCCCTCCGTCGCCCCGGCCTAGCAGTCCACCTCGCTCCTGCGGCTGCACCCCAGACGGACAGGGCCGGTCACAGAATCAGGACGCCCATGTCCGGCTCAGCCCCGCGTCCAGCGAGGCCTTAACTTTTCCCTCTTCCTAATCCCACCCAAATCCAGGCTCGGGAATGAACCCCACCCGTGACCACAGTCCCCATTATCTGCCCTTATCTGCCCCAGCTTGTCTCCCAATTAGGCGCCCCAGTGATTTGCCCGGTACCTCAGCTAAGGAATAAAACAGACTCGGGGCCGAAGTTAGGCCGCCCAGGCAGGGGGCGAAAGGGGGGCGCAGGCGCGCTAAAGGAACGCTCGCAAAGAGCCGAGAAAGGTCCAAGGATCGTGGACCGACTGCGCCGTGGAAGGGCAACCCGGCGGATAAAAGCAGAAAGGCGGGGAGGGCAGCCGGGAAAACTCGCCAGAGAGACATTTTGGGAGCGTCAGAGACGCGCTCCCTCGGGCGCCGCAGGATCCGCAGGCAGAAGGGCCGGCGGCCAGGTCGTCCTCTGCAATCCCAGGGGTGCGGGGCGCTGCCCCCTCCCCGCGCCCGCAGCCCGGCCCCGCCCCGCCCCACCGGGTCCCCACCGCTCCCGCCGCCCGTCCCCCGCCCCCGGCAGCACGCCCCCCGCCCGGGCTCGGCGCCTACCTGTAGCACCAGCGGCTCGGGGTTGAAGGCCAGGGTCAGCAGCAGCTGCATGCGCTCCGAGTCCTTGAGGTTGCGCAGCAGGAAGCTGCCCGAGTCCTTGGTCTCGGCGTAGCGGCGCACCAGGCGGTCGAGCAAGCGCTGCGAGGGGCAGTGCACCAGGTCGGACCAGCCCTCCACCGCCTCGGGCGTGAGCAGCCGCACGTCGCCGTTGAGGCGCGCGAACTCGGTGCGGGGCATGGCCTGCAGCAGGTCGCAGCGGGGCCGGCCGGTGGCCCGCTTGCAGATGCTCTGGTCCAGCTGCGCCAGCTCGCGCTGCGAGCCCAGGCGCTTGAGCACCACGCGGCGGCGGCCGCCCTCGCGGGGCTCGCCGTACTGCGCGAAGTAGACGTTCTTGACGTTGAGGAAGTCCAGCAGGCGCAGGCGGCCCCACGCCTCGAACGCCACCTGCCCGTTAAGGAAGCGGCGGCACCAGCTCGTGCCGAAGCACGCCGGGCACTTATTGAGCTGCAGGAAGCGCCGGTCGGCCAGCTCGTTGCGCTGCCAGGACGCGAGCAGCGACGGCGAGTGCAGCACCATCAGCACCAACAGGCTGCCCAGCGCCGCCAGCTTCAGCGAGCGGGACAGGCGGCCCAGCTTCGGCGGCACCAGGCGCCACATCCCGCCCGCCGCCCGCCGCCACCCGGAGGGCGAAGGCACCCGCGGGGCGCCCCCGCCGCGCCGGAGCCCGGGGAGCGACCCGCAGAGGCCCCGCGCGGGAGAGGGGGCGGGCGGCGCAGGGGGCGGCGGGAGCGCGACCCGGAGCGGGAAGGCGAGAGCCCGCGACTTCGCCCCGGCGCCAGTCCGCACAACTCCCGGGTTCCCTCCTCTGAGCTCCCCGCCCTCCGACTCCGCCGGCGCCGCCCCCGAGCCGGCCAAGTTATAGTGCAGGCGCGGGAGGGGGAGGGGCGCCAGGGACGCCAGCCGCGCGCGCGCACGCACGCGCTCGGCACGCTCGGGGAGGGGCCCGGAGTCTCCGAGGCGAGCGCAGGAGGGACTCTCGCGGAGGGGAAGAGCCGCGAGGAAGTCTCCCGCAGCCGCGCGCCCCGGACGCCGCACGCCCCGGGCCGTAGGCGCCGGCTCTCCCGGGAGAGGAGGGGCGGGGCCGGCGGGGCGGGGCCAGCGCGTCGCGCGCCGCCCGGAAAGCGTCAGCGCGGGCTCGCGCGGGGTTGGCATTGCGGGAGGGGGCGGGGGGGCGGGCCGTCTCCGCGAGGGCGGGGCTTGCGCTCTTGGAGGCGGGGCCAACCCGCGAGTTCCGGCGGTGATACAACTTCTAGTCAGAGTTCATCTTTGAAGAGCGAGGAGCCCTGAGACCTGTCTCTGGCCCTTGTGGAGACGGCCCCCTCGAGCGGGCAGAACAAAAGGAGAACTGCGGAAGGTTATGATGGCGACCCCGCCTCCTCGCGGAGCGCGCGGGGCGGAGGCAGAGTGGGCGGGACAGAGCGCCCCTCCCCCGCGCCTTATAAGGGCGCACGCCTGGGGGCGGGGCCGGCGCGCCGGGGGCGGGGCGGGCACCTCCCAGTGGAGGGCGGCTCTGCGGGAAACGCGGGAGAGGCGTGAGTTTGGGGCCCGGTCAGGGATTTCGGGGCGTCAAAGCCACGCAGGCCCCGTCAGGTTTCCTGAGTGGGCACGGGAAGACATGGGACCCCCACCCGAGTCACCGTGTGAAGGGGGCAGTGGCGTGCCTGCACAGGGCAGCGACGCGGCCTGGTGTCGCCGGGAGCTGTGCCCAAGCCGCCGTGGAGGGGCTGGCCCTGCCCCCGCCGCCCGCCTTCCCGGCCTGGCGCCAGAGCCCTGTCGTTCTCCCTGGCGTCGTGACTGCCCTCCCGGGCGCCGCCCCTGAGCGTCCCCGAGCCGCGGGCGGGCGCCCCCACTGCACCCCCGCGGGCCGCGGCTCGTGGCTGTGACCGTCGCCATGGCGACGCGGGGCTGCGCTCGGGGCGCGTTGGCTGCGATTCACGCCACGGTGGCAGAAAGAACTCGGAAATGCTCAACTACTGCGCCGAGTTCCCGTGTAAGTTCTAGGGAACCCGGACTGTGTAGCAGTAGCTGCGGAGATACCGTTACAATGTGTTTGGTTTGGGGGTTTGTTTTTTTTTTTTTAGATTTAGCGCCAGAGTCAAATGAATTAAAATCATTTTACTGCACAGATGGGTGGTTCCTAATAACGGTAATACATACGTAGGTCTGCCCTGAGTTCATTGTAGAGATTGAACAGTGATTTCTAGAAGGCCCTGGTAGTGTCAGAGCTTAATGAGAAACTCCTCTACTGGATTATCAAATTCACTTTTCTGTACTGTTCTCTGCAGCTGTTTGCAAAGAGCCATCCTCTGGGGAAGTCCTGCTGAAGTGCATGTTTTGCCCTTCATGACACAAGAATTCAAACTTGGGGGGAAAACCTTTGGACAATTTAATATATTCAACCTAAAAGTGGTTTTTAAATGATACTACATTGAATACAGACAAATTGGAAGGGTTAGTCTTCAAGCCTTGTGTAAAGTCACTGAAGAAATGTGGCTGCTGCTACAACTGAGGACTTTCTGCCCCTTTGAGCAGTGATTTGGTTTAACCTGCCTTCAGGCACCCCCCAAATTCTATACAAGGTCAAGTTAAGGAGCAGAATCTCAAATGAGGATTTAAGAAAAGGATTGGAGGTGATTGGTCTGGAGACGTCCCATTTCCGCCGAAATGTGAACAGGTAAGTGATTGCTAAACTGCACATTTCTTACCGCTAGCGTCTTTTCCCACCGCCGGTCCTATAGATGTGTGTTCCATTAACACCAAGTCCTTTACGTGCACTTGCTTTTAAAGAATAAAAACAGTACGTACACGTTTATAGTATTTGTAGTTAGAATGAGTGACTCCATTGGCAAACTTAAGAGTAAACGGATGAAACTGAGATGATCGGGGCCACTGAGAGACAATTTAGGTGATTAGGAACAGGATTAAGGGGGTGCTGTTTCGCTGTATGGAAAAGGCCTTTGGCGTTCTTAAACTGCCCTCAACCTCCAAATCCTTGGGATTGTAGAGGCATCATGGGAAGAATAGAAGTAAAAAAGGTTTAGTGCTCTATACAAATTGAATTTTGAAATGCATTTGCTTTTTACATAAATATTTTACATCTGTTTAAAAGCCCTGACATTCTTTTCATTTATGTTTTCTAGACTTTTATCAAAAAAGATAGTCTTCAAGAACTTAGTACATTCCTCCAAGGGAGAAAACGGCTTAGAGCTACAGGAGATAAACTCAAGAGTGTTCTAAAGTACCATGATGGATGTGGGAAAAGATCAGTAACTTACTGTGCATTACAGACCCACCCTACGAGCTACAGGGTGCTTTGGCTAGTGAATTACAAGCTAACATCCAAAATACTTCCCCATAAGTTTAAATAACAGCAACTAATGTCATTTCCAGTGCATTATAAAATGTCATTTTATAACATCTGTCACTCTTCTAAAGGTATGCACTGGAATTACATATGGCATTAAATATTTTGATACCCATCCTCCATTTTTTAAAAAGTGAAGCAGCTCTTTGGTAGTCAGAGTTTCACATAGTGTTGGTATTCTATTCCCTGTAACAGTGGTCCTCGCGGACTCTCACCTCCTGAGGGACATTTGGCAATACCTGCGGACATTTCAGTCATAGCTAAGGAGTGAGGGCTACGGGCAACTAGTGAGAAGAGCCTAGGGATGTTGCAAAACATCTGCATTGCACAAGGCAGTGTCCACCAACCGCGAGATCCTCACCCAGAGGGTCAGGAGTGTTGTCCTGTTGCGAACTCCTGACCTGCAGAACGTGGTTCTTACGTGGTGTGGTCTTCGGCCTGAGGCCCACTGGTCTTCAGTCTCCCGTGTGGTAACAGCAAACAACGTGTGTATTTAAATGTATCCACAATGTTCTAAACATTGTCAGCCACTTGATCAAAATATAAATATCGCAATTCTGAATGCTTGTAAAAAATTCTATTGAAATTTATTTCTTAATGAGGTCAGGCTTTTAATCATTTAGCTTAGTTTCTCTGGATGGATATTATTTATTACTAGAACTTGACAGAATTCAGCATCAGTTCTTTTTTTTTAGAGATTCAAAGGCCAAAATATTTGGTTCATTTAAGTCGAGGGGAATAAAACTCCACGTGAGGGCATGTATAACACTTCTTCTGGAGTAGCTTTTGGTTCCCAAGCTTCTAAGACACTAGTACTTAATATTGAACTACAGATAATGAAAGACAATTGTAATCTTTAATACCAAGAGAGAAAAAAAGTCAATGTTAAAGTCTCAAATACGCGAGAGGTGACCCAGAGTAAGTGGTAAAAACATTTCTATGAAAATCATCAAATCCTAATATGTTTATTCATATTTTGGAATGTATGTTTTTACCAAAATGACTACCAAGGCCTTCACCCTAAGTCACGCTGTCAACACAGGCTGTTGGGCAGAGCTTGAGGCCCCCCAGGTAGACCAAGAACTTGGCCATAAAGGTGAAAAAGAACGGAAAATTGTTCTGTATTAAGAACTTTTATTGGTTATTTTTATCTGTATCGCGGAGTAGGAGAAAGTCTTTCTAATATAATACCTACGAGTATACCTGACAGAGATGTATCCAGATTAGGTGAAGAGCTCAAGCAAAGCGATACAGAACAAGTGCAATTGGGGTTGGTGGTGGGGACAGACAGCACCTAACAAAGAAGACACACAAGCCTCACCCCCATTAGTTACCACGTACTAGGACACCGCTGTGTGCCTGGCAGGGACAGCTGCCGTGGAGAAGGTGGACGGGACACGAGTGGGCAGAGGTGGGAAGCAGTCGCACGCCTCGCACACTGCTGGGGGCAGTGTGTTGGGACACCCACTTGGGAAGGCTGGCAGTGTCTGCTAAAGGTCACCGTAGGCCTACCCTGTGTGTGACCCGGAAATCCAGGAGACTGCACGCGCTCACTCGTCAGCAGACGTGTTAGAGTATTCACCTCAATGCTATCCAGACGCATAACAGCAAAATACTGACAAAGAATAGATGAACCGGGGGGTCCAACCTCGTGGCTTCCCAGGGCCACACGTGAAGTACACTCACACTCACGATAGCTGACGAGCCAAAAGGAAAAGGTCACAAAAACATAACGTTTTAAGAACTCGTCCTGGGCCGCTGGCTGGACGTGCCTGAGATACTCCGTGGTGTAGCCACACGGAGGAATAGATACGGCAATGAGTGTTAACGGCCTACGGCTATGCAAAACAGCGTGAGTGCACTTCACACGCGACATGCTGAGGAAAAGCCAGACACGGGAGTACGTACGTGCGACGTGACTCCCCTTCCACAAAGCATAAAGCCAGGCGTGAGACATCAGTGTATCAGCTATCCTTAGGCGGTAGGACGAGAGGCCAGCACGGGGTGTCACCAAAAAATGTAAGCACACTGAATGATTACGAAGTCGGTGGTTATTAACGTACAGTTTATTTTCAAAATTGAAAAGAATCTACAAAAATGAGTTTTGTTTTGTTTTTTACCAATGCCTGTTTTTAAACTGATGACCGTCTGGTCCAGGCACTGCTGACAACACAAAGCAATGGCGTCACAAGCATCGAAAATCATCTGGCCCGGTATTGGTCACACAGATTTTCCTGAACGCAGACGCCGCGTTTCCATCCACCGTTCTCGCCTTGCAGGGTTCATCCATCCGCAGTCTTCCGGAATGTCCCCTGTGGGCGTTCTGAGCAGTTCCGACTGCTTCAGACTTACTTCTCCTTCCGGAGATGTTGAGTCGTGTGGCTGGATCTGTTTGCAACTGTCTCCTGATCTGTCTGTGCACTTGAACTGCGCTGACTTCCAGGCAGATGCATTTCCTTCGTCCAAAGCTTGGTCAGGTTTTGCCTATTATTTCAAATCGGTGAAACCTGGAGAGGAGAGACAATGCTGTGTGTGACCAGCTGTGTGAGTGCGTTTTGGGGGGACACTGTAGTGAATTTCAGAAGCTGCACAAGGAGGGATGCTGGTACCGCTCTGCTGCATGGCCCCCGTTTTAGTCATGTGGGAATCCTCAGTCTGCAAAACCTGTGTTGTACACAAGTGTTTTCCTTCGCTCGCCAAGTTTACGTTTACTGGGCAACGTAAGAAGCATCGTGCTCCAGTAGGAACAGCAGAAGCGAGTTACTGTGCAGCGACGAGGCTTAAGCTTCAGGCCCCCTAACTGTCACGATGAGGAGGAATGTGGAGCCCAGGACATGGACAGCCCCCTCCGGGGTACAACGGGAGGCGCCTCACTGGTCACACAAGTAATAAGTGACTGTATCCAGCACCTGCAGCTGGAGAAGAACAAGAACCAGTTTCACCCAGCAAGGGCGATCCCTACGAGCAGAACCTGACCTTTAGCTAATTAGAATGTCATTATAATGTCACTTGCATTGCCGTTATTACCACTCTTATCATGCACCTGGGTCCAGAGGAACCAATAAGAAAGAAAAGGCAGGACCCGCCCGGGGGTGGAGGTGAATGACCCAGGTCAATGGGATGTCGTCTCCCATTCCCACCACAGGAGGACTAAGAAGCCTTGGTCGTGACCCCCCGCATGACTCTTCTCTGAGTTCACTTTTGGGTGTGCGCTTTAATTTTCATTCACAGTGTGCTTACAGTAAATACCTTTTGCTTCCCTGCACCCATCTCATCCCAAACGCTTTCTTGTGCTGAGTCCTCTCTCGGATGTGCCTGTGAACCTCCGGTGACAGTGGGACCCTGTACGTGCGTGCCAGGAGCCTCTGGGAGCAGGAGCAGCAGTGGGTCCCGGTGGGGTGGGAATGCTGGGCTGCAGACAGAAGCATCTCCATGCACTTCTGGTTAATTGCCTAAAACGACCTCAGGAGAAAGGGCCCTGAATGGCCAGTCTTCCAGTAATTTGTTGTACTTTCATTCTAAAAATTCACTCCGTGCCTTTTGTCTTTATTTTTTATTCTTTTCCTTAAACGTGGACAGCCCCTCACCCCCGCTGCAGGCGTGGAAGAACTTGTTACGTCAGGCATCAGGTCTTTTCCTTGCATTATTAGGCTTCATTTTTATTCAAGAAACTCCCTAATCCCCACACTAAGTAATCACAGTCTGTCTGACATTGTTTCAAATAAAAATGGTGTCCGGTGCAAAATCAGGTATTAGAGCTTGGGGCTCCAGAGACCTAGTGGGCTCTTTGTGAAGGTGTTCTGTATTTAGAGTGCAGCGGGAGAGAGGTTCGTGTGCTCAAATCGAGTTAACGGTTTTTACTCAGTTTGTTTAAGGCCATTCTTAAGCTGCTTTGTTTTGTTTTGTTTTGTTTTCCTTTCCCATCGCGCACGGCGGGGTAAGATACAATGACTTATTCATGCTAGCAGCTTTACTCACCACGGCTTTTGCACCATCAATGCAATACCAGTGTGCGTGTTCCAAGATAAACAGTGACATCAAAAAAGTTTATTTAACACTTTAATACTTCAGCATAACTTGTATTTGCTGCCAGCCACTCAAATGAAAGATCTTCTTTGATGATGAGTTGATGCTGATACCAGGCAGATCCAGGCCAAACAGCAAGTCCAGCAAAAGCTAGACGCCCGCCCATCGTTAAGGGTAATATCACCAGTCTGCAGACATATTATCAGCTCTTCATGATTTCAGTTAAGTCTTGAAAAAGTTACTGTATATTTGGACGGTGGCACTGGGGCGTGATTTCTATGACTGACTTACTGTCTAGCAGACTGGGCAGTGTCACATAGCTTCATTAGTATTTTGTGTGCTCCAGCCATGACAATACAGTGATTCATTCTGTAAGATGCTTCAGTGACTTTTTCATTTCTAATTCAAAAGCTAGAATAAATCGTGTCTGGCTTTAATGAGCTTATCCCATCTATTTTTAAGCATTCCATTCTCTTTTCTTTAAACTACAACATGTCTGACAACTTTTTGTTTCATAAGACAAGGTAAGTTACATCTACAAAGCCAAGGAAAATAGATTTATTAATCTGCCTTGTATCCAGTTTCTTTAAGTAGATTACTTCCTTCCACGAATCAGAGGACTCCAACACCTCCGTTTCCTCTCTTTGGCACCGTTTAGACATAATGCAGCTGTAGGGGGAGAAGGCAATTCTTCTCGCCCTTCTTTCAAAGGCAGCAACCCACCCACTCACCACGCTGCTGAGTCCGTGGTGTGCAGATTGCCCCCTGGAGTCACCTTTCTTCTGCACTTCCTCCCTTAACGTGTCCTGCGGTCATGGAATTTCTCAGGGGCGTAGTCTGAAAACATCTTCGCCATCTCAACTTTTGAAATGTTTTCTCTCGACAAAGAGAATTCCAGGTTGACTTTTTTTTTTTCTTTTTTTAAGGAAAAGATTTTGCTCCATTGTTCTCTGCTTTGCATAGTTTCCGAGAAGAAGTATGCTGTTCTGCGTGGCTTTTTCTTCTCTGTGTGGAGTGGACTTTCTTCAGCAGCTTTTAAGAATTTTTTCTTTACCACTTGCTTTTCAGCCGTGTGATTATTACGTGCTTTCCTGTGGTTTTCTTCATGTGTCCTGTACTTGGGTGGCATTGAGCCTTTTCAACATGTAGGTTTATACTTTCTGTCAAATCTGAAAAATTTCCACCTGTGCTTTCTTCAAATATTTTTCTCCTCCTTCCTCTTTTCTGTGTCTCCACTTGCACATGTGCTAGACGACTGGCACTCCATTGGCATTTGTTTTAGTCTTATTCCTGTTTCATTTTGGATGGTTTCTGTTGCT
Organism: Lyroderma lyra; assembly: GCA_004026885.1. NCBI lineage: Eukaryota > Metazoa > Chordata > Mammalia > Chiroptera > Megadermatidae > Lyroderma > Lyroderma lyra. The sequence continues at coordinate 16,253 of PVJL010010814.1, forward strand.
ACATCTGCAAATTCACTAGTCTCTTCTGCTGCCATGTCTAGTGTGCTGTTGGTCCCATCGAGTGCATTTTCCATTTCAGATCATGTATTTCTCAAGTCTACACGTTCTTTGTCATACCCTGAAGAAGCTCCCAGTTCTCTCCTCATCATGTTCGTAGTTTCCTCTACCTTCTTGAACACGTTATAGAACATATTTATAATAACTTGTGATATCCTGTTGGAGCCATTTCTGCTTCCATGCCTATGGGATTGGTATTTCTTTTTATTGTGGGCCATGTTTTCCTCCCCTTTCTGTGACTGCTAAGTGTCACTGGGTGGCAGGATTTTAAACTTTGTTGATAGATGCTGGACTTTGGTGTGTTCACTTAAATATTATTGGGGTTGTGTTTAAGTTCTGTGGGGTGGGCCCAGAGCAGCCTTTAGTTAGGAGCGAGTTGGACTGAGAACTCTATCCCACGCCCAATGTATTGGGTGTCAGACAGTCTCCCAGACTGTGAGAGAGTTAAAGATTGTCCCGCCTCCTCCTCTATAGCAGTTCTCTCCCCAATTTCTGGTGGTTTCCTCACACATACTTACAGACCACTCCTCAGCAAAACACTGCAGGCTCACCGTGTGTGTCTCTGCCGTGCTGTCTGCATGCTGCCTCCTCAACACTACGTCTGCAAGTTCTGGAAACCCAGCGTCCCCAGACACCAGACCCGCTTCCTCAACTTAGTAGATGGCGGACTTCCGTTTGGGTTCCCTCCATGTTCCACAAACCGGAACGCCAGAAATGAGCTTGAGGCGAAGTAGGCCTCACCTCCTTTCCTTTGTGGTGGGCACCTCTCATCACTGGTCCAGTTTCTATTGGTGGTGGGAGGGTCATCTGGTCCTTGTCGCCCCTAAATTATGTCTGGGAACTAAACTAAGCTTCAGCGTGCTTACACATCTTCTGGGATCCCGCTCCTTGAGAAGACACATACCGCCCAGTTTTACCGTTAAACCACTCGGCGCTAACTGCGGTCTCGGAACAAACAGCTTCACAAACATGTAGGTCAGCGGCTTGGTCCCCAGACAGCTGGGTTTCCGGCTGGTGTATGTTGTCACTTTCCCAGCCTGGTTTGTCAGAGTCCCTCCCCTTACAACATGAGTTACAACAGCAACTGTTCTAAGACAAACAGTCGCAATCATATGCATGGTGATCCAAACCCAAAGGGAAAAAAGACACGTTCCCCAAGGACAAAAAACATTGCAGCCACCTGCCTCCCAGACACATGCAACTGAGAAAACAAAACTCGTAGCCTCTCTGAGACATTTCCGTTGGAGATGCCTGCAGTTCTCCCAGGAGCAACAGGTGCACAACTGACGTACGTGTGCTTTGCGGGGCTGGTTTTTGTGGCTTTCTCAGAACAAAGAGAGAATCTGCATTAAAGGTAAACATAACCTCTAAGAGGCAGGCATGCTCAGAACTTTTAAATGGCATTATCCCCAGTCTGTAATCACCAACGGGTCAGAAACATCTTACAGTCCAGTGTGTCACCTCCTTGCACAACTGTGGAATAACAGAAAGCTATTTGACCTTTGTCACTGGTTGCTGGCACAACACTCCTGCACTGTTGGGATTTTCTTAGTGATAAGAAAGGGCCCTAGATAGCTTCAGGATGGGGGCTGGTCACTAGAAGGACGAAGGGGACGGGGGCCAGAGACCGAGTGAATCACTGAGGACCAATAACGTAATCAACCACACCGACGCAATGAAACCTCCGTGGAAACCCCTAAGCCTTGGTGTTCAGAGACCTTCCCACTTGGTGAACCCCTTAAGGTGTTGGGGTAGGTAGTGCACCCAGAGAGGTAAGGCACAGACCCTTCACACCTTCACCCCACCCCCACGCCCAAACCTTCCCTTGTGGGTCGCTTTCATTTGGTGGTTCCTGAATCATATCTTTTATAATAAACCAGTAAATAACAAGGGAAGTGCTTTCCTGAATTCTGTGAGTTGTTCTAATGCATTAGCAAACCTAGGAAGCAGGGCAGGGGAACCCCTGAACATTTCATCTGCTGAGCAGAGACGTAGGTGGCCTTGGCACCCCATTTGTGTAGTAATTTCATATAAAATCTTATATTAAATCTTACTACTTAAATAATTGTGTGAAGGTGGTGGTGGAAATGGTAGCATAGGTTTGAGATCTTTTGAATTCCCGCATAAAAATAGGCATTGCAACTAGATAACAAAGTGAAAAACGAACAGTATTTACAAACAAACGAGACAACAGCTTATCCTCCCAAGCCCCTAAATATCAGTAGATGGAGACAAGCCATCAGCAGTCACAAGACCAGTGTCTCATTGGTGTCTGTGATGGACAGGCAGAGTGAGAAAATGGGGCGTCAGAGGTACCCAAGAACAGGAGGACCCCATGTACGCCGAAAGGTCACCACTGGAAATCAAGGCTCTCTGATTCATGAACAGCAGCTGAAACCGAGAGGTTTAGTGTATCCCCATCAGCAGAGGGAAACCCTAAGAGCTGGGTGGTTCCTACCAATTCTCATAACTGACCCTCCAGGGCTCCCTTCACGCCCAAGAGAAACTGGTGGGGTGAAACTGAAGTGTTCGACACAGGAACTGGGGTGAAGGGAGATGAAGGTCCAGATAAAAAGGAGAGGGGAAAAGAGCTGGAAATGGCACCAAGCAAGTTGTCCCAGCTCTCGTGACAGGACAATGACAGAGAGCTCTAAGAAAAGCAATGCAAACCAAATCGTCTCCCAAGAAGTCAGGAAAACTTAATCCCCATCAAGATAAAAACTGGAAAACTAGTGTAGTCAAGTATAGGGTACAAGTAGTTATGAAGAAGATAATGATAAGAAAGAGAATAACCCTGCGGCACAGGAACCACACGAGAATGACGTAGACAACATCTACGCGGATTGAAAGCAAGCACACGTGTTCCATCTTGTGAGCTCGAAGGCCTTGATGACGTCGTTGGGCTCTGTGGTAGGCCTGCACAGATAGACAGTTCTCCTTGTGGACAAGAGGCCTTTGCAGATGTGACTAAGTTAAGGACACTGAAGGGGAGAGAGTAGGCACCCTCTGTCACTCTGGGGGGTCTTCAGTGTAATCACGAGTGTACTTAGAAGGGTGGCAGAGGAACCCGTGACCATAAACAGGGAGGGAGGAGGCCATGTGATAGAAGCAGAGTCAGAAGATGCAGACTCCTAAGCGAAGGGTGAGAAGCAGGCCGACCAGACGTCCCGTGTTAAACGGACAGAAAGCATTGGTCCTGTCCCGTTTCAAACGCCGGGGCAGCCTAGCGACGCCGGGTCAGCCTAGCGACAAGGGGCGCAGCTGTGGTCCCTACAAAGGGAAGAGATTCTCCCGCCAGGGCCTTTGGAGTGGGTGTGGCCCCGCTGAAACCTTGACTTTAGCCCAGTGAGACCCAGTTCCCACTGCTGGCCTCCAGAATAACTAGATGTTGACTGAGGCACCAATGTGGTGGTCATTTGTTGCAGCCGCCATAGGAAAATAATACAGTCACAGATCCTTGTGTCATAAATAAGAAGCAAGATGCGAGTATTCATTTCACCCTTCCTAGAGGAACCCTGCCAGCTGATAAACAACAAAACGAGGGGATGTCTTCTTCTAAACTTGTTCCAACTAATAAATAACAACGTGAGGTTATCACTGTGTTGCAGACACGAATGAATTAATGAGTCTAGACTTTGAGCACAGATGGCTGCTAACATCAAAACAAAGTCGGAACAAGTTACGTCTGCTTTTGGATGAAAGATTGTAGTCTTACCAAAGGGAGAAAAACGTGGAGTTTTATCAAGCTTCTGGATCTTGAAGAAAGTTTGCAGGAAATCGAAAAATAGAACATGTTGAATTACATCACGAGTATGTAAATAGCAAAACCCAGACTGTGAAAAACCAGACAGCATGGATAGCTCAGTTCTTTAGCAGATTAAATAGGAAGAAAAGGGGCGGGGGTGTAGGAAACACCTGTGTATTAAGAGACCTGACAGTCAGTCCAAGCTAACAAGAATGGGCGGGACTACAGGGTGCCCGAGTGACTAAAAATCGTGGAGATGAGCACGTGATGGGAAGGGGCTGTGCGGGGTGAGTCTAGGATGGTGAGCCTATCTCCATTTCTGGGCTGGGGTGGTGGTCTCAGGGCTATTGTCTGAGACCATCTGGGCTGCAACAGCAGAACAGGACAGCCTGGGAGGTTTGGGGACAACAGAAGCTGATATCTGGCCTCACCGGCGTGGTGGGGCGGGGGCATTCCTCTGGGTGGGGTGCAGACTCATGTCCTTGGTAGACAGAAGGGGCTGGGGAACTCTCTGGAGCCCCTTTTCCAAGCACTCGGCCCACTCACCAGGGCTCCACCCTCATGAGGTAAGCCCATCTCAGAGGCCCCACCACTAATCCCATCGCCTTTGTAGGTTTGGATTTCACCACTTAAGTTTACTGAGGGGACACAGATATTCAGACTGTAGCAGGTATTTAACCTTACAGCAATTCCTTAAACTTCATTTTCTTTCTGTGTGTATTTCTGTAATTTTTACATATCTAAAAAGAAGACAAAAAAAGAAATAGAGCCAGTAACAAGTACTAGACTCGTCGTCTTCCCATCACAAACAACCAAAACTTTGAACAAAATATATGAAACTGTTTTCAGACTTTGGAAAACAAGCAGCTAAAGACTGTGCTCCTCAAAAGAATGGAGAGAAACACAGTAAGTCCTGCCGTCGTTGCCCTCTCCTAGCTGGAGGCGCGTCACAGATGCAAAGCAAAAAGAGACAGCAGAGCAGACAGGCCTGGGGACACCTAAGTTCAGACTGGCCAGAGCGGAGGCACATCTCTGAGCAACCCAGGCCTGTCCATATGAAGGATGTTCTAGCATCTTATGAACAGAGCTTTAAAAAAAAACAAACAAACAAAAAAAACCCACAGCTTGCCTTGTTAAGAAGACAAAGAAATCCAGACTCAGCAACATGAAAATCATCGTATTCAGAGTTGCATCAAAAATTACTAGACATGCAGGAAAAAGTGACTAATAACTAATAGTGCAATTAGTTAATAGAAAAGAAATATAAATAAAATAGATGATGAAGTCAGCATATGCATTCTTTAAAATAGCAATTATAAATATTTTGAAGGATGTGAAAGAAAACATGAAAATGAGAGGAATGAAAGATATGAAAAAGAACTAAAATGAACACCTAGACCTAAAAAAAAAAAAAAAAGTGGTCTCTAAAGTGAAAAAAACAGTGGACTTAATGGTAGAGCGTACACGGTAACATAAAAGATCTGTGACCTTAAAGGTATAGCAACAATGTAACTGTTGAAGCTAAAGCACAGAGACCCAAGGGTTGAAAGTAAGTGAGCACACGCTCTGTGAGCCGCGCGACGCTACCAGATGGTCTGTCATTAACAGGCAGTACCACAAGACATGGTCAACGATGTAAGTGTAAGTGGCATCCCGGGGGGTGGGCAGGACAGAAGAGTTTTTGTGATATTTGAAGAAAATCATGTACTCACAGCTGCATGACACTCAATAAGCCCCAAGTCGAGCAAACACCAAGAAAATCATACCAAGGGACAAAACATCAAATTATCAAAAATGATAAAGAGAAAATGTTTTAAATGAGGCAAAGACAGAAAAGCATTGTACGTGTAGTAGGATAAGAATTAATATTGACTTTTTATTAGAAACAATATGAACTGGAGGGCAATGAAAAGACATCCAAGTCCTGAAAGAAAGAACTATGACCAGATTCTGTATCTAGTTAATGCACCCTTCAAAAAGAAGGCAAAACAAACACATCCTTAGACAAACAAAGCTCGGGGGGAAACATCATTAATAGGCAGTACCACAAGAAATGGTCAGTGAAGTTTTCTGGTTTGGTTTGCTTTGGTTTTGGTGGTTCCCTGGCTGGGAATCAGCCCATGAAGTAATTTTAGACTGAGTAAAAATAGCATGAAATGGACATTTAGATCTACACAAATGTCCTAACAATCCCATTAAAAGGCTGCGATTTTCAGCCTGGATAAGAAAAGCAAGGGCAAACCATGGTGCCCACAATAATCACTTGGAATTTAATGATGGGTCTTTTCTCATAAATAAAGCCAAAGTGGCCATATGAATATCAGACAAAATAAACTTCAGGTGCAACAATATTATCAAAGTAAAGAATGTCATCTAACAATAATTAAAGGATCAATTTATCAAGAGGACATCATCCTAAATGAGTATGATCTAATAACGGAGCTTCCGAATGCACACAGCAAACACTAAGGACTAAAGGAAAAATACATTCATTATTAGAGTTGAAAATTTCAACCCAGTTCAGTAACTGATAAAATAAGTTGACAGAAAATTCACCGTTTATAGACGACATGACCAAATTAAGCATCACCCTGCTTAACTTAATTGAAATATAGGAAACTACACCCAAAAAATAATAGTGTTTCTTTTTGAATGCATAGGAAATACTCATAAAGACAGCTGATATGTTCAGCCATAAATTAAGTTCTAATAAATATAAAATAAAGTCAAATAGCATGCATTTTCTGACCACAATGAAATTAAATATCAACATTTATCTAGAAATAAATACCTAAATATTTGAGCATCGTACCACACAGTTCTAAGCAATCCATGATTCGATGCATAAATAACACGGTAAATCAAAAAAAAAAAAACAAAAACGTTGAACTATTTTGGAACCCAAGTATAAGGTGTAAAGAGATTTATCTAAAATCAATCCAATCCATTGAGGTTAAAAACTAAAATTTGGGCACAAAAAAATCCCCACGAGTGCCAACAAAATTAAACTAGGGGATTTTTGTGCATGCTTGTATGTATGTATTACTATTTTTTTTGCAAAAACTGCTAGATGCTTTTCAATGCTATGTCCTCCTCCACACGGGGGGGACTACCTCGTCTCCCCCAAAATGCAATAGAAATACGGCCTCAGGACCAGATTGTGGCCAAAGTGCTGTGGTGGAGAAGACACACCTGGCAGCAGGCCTGACAATAACATGTTTTGTGACATCGTCTCCCTTTTTCTCTTGGCCAGCTAAAAGCAAAAGATGCACCCCAAAATTCCGAGGGGGCCGTAGAAGATGGCTTGAGCTCATTTGCTCTTCTCTCAACATGAACTGTTGAAAGTGTAAACTTACTCCTGGGGAGCAGGGCTGCCCAGCCCTCTGGCTGCCCTGGGCCACACGGGACGAAGAGCTGTCTCGGGCCCCACGTACAACACTCACCCCCACGGTAGCTGAGAGCTAAAAAAGAAAAAAGTGCCCAATTTTCGTCACGTTTTAAGAAAGCTGACACGTGTGTTGGGGCGCATTCAAGGCCATCTGGGGCCGCAGGTGGCCCGCGGGCCATGGGTTGGACACGCTTGCTCTAGAGAGCACGGCCCTCCACAAGAGAAGGGGGCATCTTTGGGGGTGTTTCTCATTCTGGGGGCTAGAACCCCTGAAATCCCAGCTATCAGGTATTGGCAAGCTTCGAGGGAAAGGCAACGTTGAAGTCCTACTGTGTGTCCCCTGCGGCATGGAAACCATTTCGTTCCCCCACTTTCCACCGTGGAGAGGCTCGCACTGTGGGCCGAAGCCCTGCTCCGCCACGAGCGTGCGTGTTCAGGGCAGGCCAGCCACTGGGCGGGAATGACGTCCTTCTGACGTCTCTTCGTCTAGATGGCTGCTTCTTCCTCGTTGTGCGTGACTCTGGCCTTGGGGTTATCGGTTCGGGCCCTGCTGACAGCTCATCTGTGCGTCGTCACCATTTAACTACAAACTGGTGGCTCGCTGCTAGTCAGCAGTTTTGTTACTCAGTATGTCTTTCTGGCTACTCTCTTCTAGAAGCACCTTTCACATCTCTCCTTGAACACAGATGATACCCTGTGATTTTCTTGCTTGCAACGTGGAATTTTCTGGTTTTCTTTTTAAAGATCTAAAGAATTTCTGGCTGTGACACTTTATAGACTGTGTTTGCAGCGTATCTGGTGATTGTAACTAGTGACAACGTGAATTGTGTCCATGTATTACATTAAAATTGGGTGTTCAGCAGGACACTAACACCACGTTTTTAGATTTCAAAGTCCCATTGAACTGCTCTAAAAGTCTCAGCCTTAAACGGATCACTGGCGACCAAGTGGTGGACGTCAGACTCCTGCACTTCCTTCCCCCATGTCCGGAGCGGCCGGCCTCCTGGGCCCAGGTCACACACTGCTTTAGGCGTCCGGGCAGCGGACAGACGTCGCTTTGTCGCAGACCGCTGGCTTGGGTAACGATGGGAAGTCCACTGCTGGATGGTGAATCGTCCTCTGTTCGCTTGCAGGACAGCGCGCGTTCTCCAGGTCTGCTCGCCGGTGTCGTCTGGGGTCACCCTACTGTCCCCTCCAGGTGAGAAACAACAGAAGACGCTTCATCGTGGAGAGCGGAAACACTTCTCTCGCTCAGGGGCCGCATGACCTGCTTCAGTTCCTCGTGCTGCCCCTTAGCTGGCACTTCCAGGGAAACGGCCCGGCCTCCTGCCCCAGGGCTGTGCCCGTGAACCCCAGAGGGTCCCTCAAAACGTGGGCTGCATCGCGCCTCCACGGCTGCCGTGACAGTGCCACACGCGAGTGGCTTAAACGAATAGCCCCACAGCCTACCGTCTCACAGCCTGGAGGCTGGAGGTCCAAACTCAGGGTGTCTCTGGGGCTCTGCACCCTCAGAAACCGGTAGGGGAGGCCCCTCTGGGCTCTCCCCCGCTTCCGGGCTTCCAACCTCCTCTGGTCTTCTGTCCTGTGAGTCCCCAAAGCGTGCGTCCCTTTGAACTCCACCTCTAGACCAGCGGCGCAGACGGCTGGGGACACGGACAGCACGTGTACCACCTCCAATACCTCACTTCGTCAGACAGAGAGAGAAGACAAACGAAGCACCTTCGCAGCTCAAGGAAAAGAGAGAAATCCCACCAGAAACGATGAAAAAACGAGACAGGTAAGGTTTTTAGACTTTAGATGTTCTTGAGTTAAAAATAGGTTTTCATTAAGTTATCACAGTGAGGTCACATTACTGCCACCGGCCTTGAGTCCTTCGGCCCCGGGCGTGTAATCTTCACCGACAGAAACGTGTGGAGACACCTTCCATGGTGTAGCCCCATCTTCCTCACGTGTAACCTCGTTATCTGGGCAGTGCTCTTGCATTCGCTATTTCACTTAATCAGAGATTTCTGAAATAAATTTATTGTCTTTTTACAAATCAGAAAACCAAGCTCCAGGGCAGTTAAATGATTTACGTTGTCACATAACTAGTTTAATGGCAGATAGGAAGCTCAGAATTCTGTTTCTTTCTGCTGCAACTCAGCTTCCCATCAGCTTTACAAACGGAGTATTCTCTGCTGACTATTACAACAAAGATGACTTCACATATTAAAAGTGTCTTCTAACCTACTGAGAAGAATGCTGTTTATATGAACCTGCAAGAGCTTAAAAAAATCTAAATTTTACTCATCACTTACTATTTTTAAAAACTACTTCTGGGTGGTTTGAACATTAAAAGACGTGATAAAATAATTTTAGGAAAGAAAGAGTTTTAAAGAAAACTGAAACAAGTACCTGAACAGAAACAAATAAAAGTTTTAATTAAAAAATTAAAACGAAATATTTCTCCCCGACAGTCTGGGGCAAAAGCGTGGGTGCGCGTTGCACCCGGCAGAACGGGGGGCGTGTGACGCTGCCCTGGAGGCTGTAATAGGGTCCCGTCACACCTGGGGACTCCCCTGCTTTGAAACGCGGGAAGTCCGTGTTGGACGCATTTTGTCGTGAACATTTTGTCCCGTCTCCGTCGTGCGCTCGGTGCTCGTCCCGCCTCCCGGATCCACCTAAGGACGGGCCCCGCGGTGCAGCCTGAGCGGTGACACACGGTGACCCGGGCGCGGCCCTCCCGAGCTGGAGTGCTTCCCCCGCGGTGGGAACTTGGCGAACCACGAAGTGAACGTGGCGCGGCGCTCTCTCCAGCACCCGTTTCTGTCTCCTAGACGCGGTCCTGGGGCTCCGTGTTGGTCATCACAACCACTTCCTACACCCCGGGTTCTAGGGTGGGGCGTGAAGCTCAGGCCTAAGGAGGGCACCATCTTCTTCGGTTTATTTTTATTTTCATTGTTAGACTTATTGGGGTGACCTGGTTAGCCAGACTGACACAGGTCCCAGGTGTGCAATCCTACAGCCCATGGTCTCTGTGTTGTGTCATGTGCTCACCACCCAGTCAGTTCTCTCTCCGTCACCGTGTACGTGACCCCTCCCTCCTCTCCCACCCCTCCCCCCTTGCCCCCAGGTCACCACTAAACTACTGACTGTGTCCGTGAGTTTGTTTGTTTGTAGTCTCTTTGTTGCTGTCAGTTTTTTATCGCACACGTGAGTGACGTCATGCGGTTCTTGGTTTTTTTCTGTCTGGCTTATTTCGCTTGGCACGATGTCCCCCAGGTCCATCCGTGTTGTCAATCTTCTATTCCGATCTCGGTGGTCAGTGAATGGTTGTAGCACCGCAGGAGAGCCCGCCCCGGAGAGGAATGAGTCCTCCATCAAACAGCCCTGAGGGCCACCCAAGTCCTAGGCCGGGCGCGTCCGACCTTTGGGCTTCCCTGGGCCACTGTGGAGGAGGAATTGTCTCGGGCCACACACGGAACTCACGCGCACGAAGACGGCTGAGAGCTAAGACAACGTCCGTGCATCGTTTTCGTAGCCGTTTGAGAACGTTCACGAGTTTGTGCTGGGCCGTTGCAAAGCCGTCCTGGGCCACGAGGAGCCCGCGGTCTAGCCTTCCCGGTAATGGCAGCCAGTAGATTCCCTGTCCTTTTAAACGTGTTTCGTCTCGTGATGCGTGGTGGCTGCTGTAACAAAGGGACTAGGAAAACAAAGTCCTTGCTGGGGTACAGTGACAGTTTACGTCTCTGTTGTGTCACAGTGTGAAGTGACCACCTGAGGCTGAACGAGCAGCTCTGCCCTCTGGGGTCATCCAGGGACCGAGGCTCCTCCATCTTGTGTCTCTACTGTCACTAGGGTGGCCTCCTTTGGGGGATGGGTGAAGCGTGTCACCGCCACGTCTACACTGCAGCCTCCAGAAACAGTGGAAAGGGGGTGAGAGAAATACATTCCCAACGGCTCAAGGCCGAAGCCTAGCCAGGGCAGACGCCTCGTCCACGTATCATTGGTCTAAATAGAATCGCGTGGCCACCACAGCAGGCCGCAAAGCAGACTGGGAAACGCAGTGTCCAGCTGCACGCCAAGCTGAAACGTGAGGACTGCGGCGGGACAGGGACGTAGATTTAGGAGCCAGCTAGCCATCTGTCACGGAGTTCAAGTTGAGCTTCTGTTACTTCCAAAGTTCCAGCTGGCTCAGTATCGGGGGGACAGCCACGCTCATCGTTGCGTGTAATGAGGCGGGTGCCAGCGAAACCCCAAACGTGAAGTGGTTTTCCCCTTAGGACTTGGGGGTTAACACGGGCTTCCGTGGAACTTTCTTGCAGCATTTGCTGGGCAGATGGAAGCCGTTAAAAGGCTAATTTACCCTCCGGTGACAGATTGAAGGCGTAAAAGGGGATGGCTGCCACCCGCTCTCCTGCTGTCCTTAGAGGACAGCCCCACGATGGCCTTTGCGTGTGTCGCGCTGTCGTCCATCGGAGCACGCGCAGAGCCAAACCGCTGCCCGACGGACCGTCACCGATTCGCGGAGACGAGGACCAGCGCTCGGGGCAGCAGGAGCGGGGTGGGTGGGGCCTGCGCCCCCGGCTCGTCCGCGTGGCCCCTCTCCGTCTCCGTCTGTAACTCACAGGACGGCCACCGGACAGGAGGGGAAGGTTTCGGTTAAAACCTGGGAGATGATGCCATCATTGTACTTAAACAAACAAACGCTGACTTCCTATGAAAAAATGGCAGCGCCCCAGAGCTTACAGATTTTTTAAAAGACTCGGATTTTTTCAGAGCCGTCTTAGAGTCGCCGCACAAGTGGGGGGCAGGTCCCCCACAAGCACGCCCGTCCCCCAGCCCACCCGCCCCCGCGGGAGGGCGCGTTTGTGACACCGATGAACCTACGTTGACACGTCGTCATGACCCAGCGTCCACAGTTGACATCAGCGCTCAGTCTTGGTGCTGTCCCTCCGGTGGGGGTCGATGTGGGCGTGACAAGTGTCCCCCATGGCAGAAGTCGGCATGATTTCAGGGCCCCGGAAGTGCCCTGCTGGCCGCCGGGTCGTCCTGCTCACCCTGGTGTCCCTGCCGACCGCGGGTACTGCTGCTGTCCCCGCGGTCCCGCCCGTCCCGGGACGTCGTGGACTCGGAGTCCCGCAGGAGGCGGTACCTGTTGCCGGCGAGCTGCTCGCGCTTGGTCATACGCACTTTCGTTTCTGGGGTCCGGGGGATCGCCCACGAAGCCGCGCCCCCTCTCGGACCGTCTAGCTGCACGTTTCCCTCAAGGTCAGTTTCCTGTTTCCTGTCCGAATGTTCTGGGTGCACATCAGACCTGAAGGGAGGCTTTGGGCAGCTCTGGCCGAGGCTCCCCGCGGCTCCCCAAGCGCGTTTGCGCCCCGTCACCTTCCTTCCCGGCCCCCACTTCCGTCCGTAACTCCGGGAGCTGCTGCGCACTTCCCGAGCCGGATGAGGCGCACAGCGGCCCGCAGGTGCGTGTGGTGGGAGGGGACCCCGGCCCCGCGGCCGCAGAGCGACCCTCCTCTGTCACCGCGAGGCAGGGGCTCGGTCACCGGGGAGGCCAGGGCCGTCCCTGACGCCTCCCGATGTCCCCGTGGGCGTCAGCCTCCCTGCGTCTGGCGCCCCGGGGACACCGCCTCCGGCTCCTTGTGCTGCAGCCAAAGGACCCACCCCCGTGACCAGCAGGCAGGGCTCAAGGCCATCATCCCGGCCACCTCGGGGAGCCCGTGAGTGTGCGGGAGGGGGTCAGGGCCCGGGGCACCTGGACCCCGCGGGGCTGCTGAGATCCGAGTCCCCTCCAAGTCCTCCGTCGCCCAGGCCCCGCCCCCCCTGGCCCCGCCGTCCCGCACACGTTTACTCGCAACTACGCGCATACTTGACGATGTCAGGACTGTAGCATCTCTACGAGTGACGGGGTGTTCCTGTCACTTGGCCCCTTCTGTCACCTTCCCAAAAGGGTTTTTGTAAAGAATCATTAGTGTGGCCGTGGGACGAGGGACGACGACAAACAAGAGCGTCCCCACGACGTGCCAAAGACAACGCGGTCAGCACCTCCCAGCCAGAGTTCCGCTTCGTCGCTGCAGCGTTGACGCCGCAGTGACTGTGCCGTCCCCCACGGTGACACGTTGCTCAGTCTGCCGCACATCGATGAGGACGAAGGTGAAGGCGTGGAGCCGTGAGGGAGCACCCCCTGGCCGCGCCCCCCGCGCCGCACGTGAGGAGTTAAGTTCCCGGGAAACGGCGGACGGGTGGCGCCTTCGCACGCTGTCGCGTGCACGGACGGTCACACTCACGTTGCGCCTGGAAAGCGGGCTGTTCAGGGCGTGCACCCCCGTCCCCAGTCTCTGCTGCGGTGCCAGCAGCACGTGCAGTGGACACTGGTCAGCAGACGCAGCGGCCGCCGCGTCGGTGCCCGCGCAGCCGGCCTGGACGCACCCGGGTCCCGCGGGGTGGGGCAGGACGAGGTGGGAGGACACGCATCTCGCGTCGGTTTGAAAGCGCCGTGTTGTATGAATTCCCGTGACACAGAAGCCGTTGGGGGGCCACGTGCACGTAGCTCACCCGCAAACGCCGCCCCGGGGACCTGCCTCGGCCCCTCACAGCGTGGCTCCGTTTTAAAGCAACGCGGACGCTGACGGTCAGTGCACGAGCGGCACGGTTCCCGGCCGTGGGGCCTGGACCCCGCTGGCGCCCCCCGCACTGCGGCGACGCTCGGCGGGGGTCTGCGGATGAATAACTCAGTGGCACGGGCGGGGGGGGGGGGCAGGGGGCTCCTGCATGATTGAAGCCTTGGGGAGCCATGGACACAGGCCCGGCGCCCGGACAGCGCGTTTAGGTGAGGGTGTTGGGGTGACACCCGTTAGTGAGATCACGTGGGGTTCAGGTGCGCGGATCTGTAGTCCATCGTCTGCGTGGTGTGTGCTCGCCACCCGGGGTCAGGTCACCGTCACTTCCTACTTGACCCCTCCCGCTCCCCACAAACGGCTTCTGGGCCCGCGGGTTTTATCCTTAGTCTGTCCGTCGGGTTTTGTAGCCGCCTGTGAGCAAAGTCGTGGGCTTTTCCTGGCCGTGTCACTCAGCGCGATCACCTCCAGCCCCATGCACGTCGTCGCCGACCGGATCGCAGTATTTTATCTTTTCTTACGGCCAAAGAACATTCCAGGGTGCAGGCTTCCTTGTCCGTGCTCTGCGGACGGGCTGTCCCACGTCCTGGCCACCGTGAACACGGCCGCAGTGAGCGCAGTAGTGCGTGTATCTTTACGGGTAAGTGTTTTCGGGTTTGGGGGGGTGGTCCCCACAAGGGGGGATCGCTGGGTCGTACGGTCGCTCCATTCCCAGTTCTCCGAGGAACCCCCACACCGCCCTGCACAGCGGTGGTGCCAGTGTGCACCCCCACCAGCACGGCGTCTGCAGCCCCGGTCACGCCTCGTCCTGTTGGCAGTGGGCCTTCTGACAGGTGTGAGGTGGCGTGTCGTTGTGGTTCTGACTGGCATCCCCTGAGGGCTGGTGGGGATGAGCATCTTTTCGTGTGTCCGCTGGCCGTGTGTGGGTCTTCCTGGGAGAAGCGTCGGTTCGGGTCCTCTGCCCATTTTTTAACTGGATCGTTGGGTTTTTTACTTGTTGAGTTGTATGAGTTCTGTACATATTTTGGACATTATCCCCTCATCTGAGGCACCCCTTTGCAAATACCCTCCCCCATTCGGTTGGCTGCCTCTTTGCTTTGTTGATGGTTCCTTTTGCTGTGCAGAAGCCTGTTAGTCTGATATAATCACGTTCATTTATTTCTGCTTTTACTTCCCCGGCCTTTGGGGTCAGGTTCATAAACTCCTCTCCAGCACTCAGGTCCCTAAGTTTGGTACCCATGCTTTCTTCTCTAACATTTATTGTCTCGGGCCTTATATTTAGGTCTTTGGTCCACTTGGAATTAAGTTTTGTGTAAGGTGACAGACAGCAGTCTAGTTCCTCACTTCTGCACGTGGCTCCCTAATTTTCCCGGCAGCACTCATTGAAGAGCTTTTCTTCCCTCCGTGTGTTTTGGCTCCTTTGCCTAAAACGATGTGTCCCTATACTTGTGGGTTTATCTCCGGGTTCTCAGTTCTGTTCCCATGGCGTGTGGGTCTGGGTTTTGGCCAATACCATGCGGCTTTGACCCTCGTCACTTTGCAGCATGACAGACGTCAGGGAGTGTGTCCTATTTCCTGTTTGGCCGACCTATCGATCGCTTTCTGTGGGGTACTGAGGTCCCTCACTGCAGCTGTGTTTTGGCCGGTGTCTCCCGTCAGCTCTGTTAGTCGTTGCTGTAGAGTGTGGTGCTGCCTCCCTGGGCACATGTGTATTGGTGTTACATCCTCTTGTAGTGTCCCCGCCTTCATCGTAAACTGTCCATCGTTGTCCCTCGTTGCCACTCCATCTTGAAATCAGTGTTGTCGGATGTAACGCCCGCTTCTCCCTGCATGCCATTTGCCTGGAGTGCCGTTTTCCACCCTTTCGCTCTGTGTTTGTCCCCGTGGCTGGGAGGTGTCTCTTGGGGGCAGCATAGGGCTGGGTTTTATTTTTTCATCCAGTCGGCTACTCTGTGCCTTTTGTTCCCGTGAGTTGAGTCCATTAGCATTTCGGGAGATGATCGACGTGTGCGGACTTCCGTGTTTCGGTGCCTTTGTGCGTCTGTCAGCTGCTTTAGACGGGGGTAGCGTGTGACTTCTGCTTCTGCTTCCTCTTGTCTGTCTCTGTTGTAGGTTTCAGTTCTGGGTTTTGCATCTGCGTGCGGTCACCCTTCAGCGTGTGCGTGTTAGGCCAGCCTAATTTGCATACACCTAACAGTAGCCAGAGTGTGAGGAGCCCCAGGCCCCACACACACGGGCGGAGCTCCATTCCCCTGCTCTGTCCTCCCCACACTCCACCCAGAGACTCGACCCCACCCGACTGTGACACTACGACTGGACCCCCGACAATGCCCGGGTGGCTTCTGGAAGAGAGAGAGCTGCTCGCCTGCACGGTGAGCACAGACCGGTGCAGCCACCCTGCGGCCCGCTGCCGGGGATGCCCGGGAGCGCATGCGTGACAAGAAGTCGTTGTGCACGTGTGCCGTACCTGCAGTCACCGTCAGGCCCGGCTGTTCCCATCCGCTGCCGCGTGCTGCGTCAAGGCCACGGCTGTGGGCCCGTTCACTGCCCGGCTCGGCCCCCGGGGGCTTCCAGAGAGTTGTCGTAACATCTCAGTACTTTGCGTCATCTCCGGAGGGTCCCCCACTGCGGTGCTCTCGGGGCCAGAGTAGGCCAGCACCTCAGTGGTGACAGTGACCAAAACAAGTCTTGTTCATCCCTGGGGCCTCTGGGCTGAGACACCGAGGCCGTCACCGGTGGCCCTGGAGCCCCACGCTGGTGATGCTGACCAGCACAGCTGGAGGGAAGGAGGGGCTGTTATCTGGCTCGCGGGGGGACCGTGTGCCGTGGTGTGGGGTCGGGGGTGGTTTGGGGTCAGTGTTTAGCCGGCCTCGGGCCCCTGAGTGTTGACAGCTCCGGTCTTCCTTGCTGATGAGTCCCTGCCCTCAGGGCCTGGCCAGGGTCAATACCGCATCTGCCTCAGTTCTCCGGTCAGCACCCCGGTCCTCGGGGGAACTACACAGCGCAGTACGGCCTACGTCGGGGCGGAAGGTCCCTGCCCTGAGCCCTGGGCTTTCACGGTCTGAATGCCGCAGCTAGTGAGTTGCAGAGGCGACGAGAATGTTCTCTGCGTGTTCGGTAACTGATAGAACAACGGGAGTCACAAGGCAGGGGATTATGAGCTGAGCGGGGCGTGGGGTCCAGGCCGAGAACCTGACCTGGGCAGCGGGGAGGGGAGGGGCGGGGAGAGGTAAGGGAGGGGCGGGGCTGGGAGGGGTAGGGAGGGGCGGGGAGAGGTTGGGAGGAGAAGGCAGGGCCTCTGGCCTGGAAACCCTGGGGCAGGCAGGGGCAGGCCGCGGCTGCCTTCCTTCCGAAGAGGCTCCCGGCCCGCAGGAGTCCGGAGGAAGCCGGGCTCCGTGCCCCTCCCACTGGCCGGCGCTGGCGTGTGCAGGAAGGAGCCTTTCGGAGCGGGGTGCAGCCCCAGCCCCTGCAGCGCCCCCGCGCCCCCACGCGCGTTTCCCGTGTTCCCCCACGCGAGGTCGGCTTCCCACGGGGTCGTTCTGGGGGTGTGGGCCACGCGGCTGGGGTCAGACAGGGTCCGGGGGTCCGGCACCCCGAGGAGGGAAGGGGCCGCGTGTCCGGTCGCGTCTCCGTGGGCCCCTCGCCACACGTGGTGGGCGGCTCCCCGGGGCTGCGCGGGGGTCTGCGGACCGCACGCCAAGGCCCCTCCAGAGAGGGCACCCCCAAAGCCCGTGGGGGACCGAGGGAGGCGTTCCCTTCGCAGGCGTCCGCACACCCAGGGGGCGGGGGGCTGTCCTCCGGGACATAGTCTGGCGCGTCTCCAGGACGTCGGGGACGCCGTTGGGGAGGACCCTCCCCGTTCCGTCCAGAGGGAGGGTCCCGATGGCCTGGCCGCCCCTCGGAGAAAGACAGCCGGCTTTCCCGACGCCCCGGTTCCTTCCGTCCAGTTC